>JAHWFP010018337.1:65201-79369 GCA_023313725.1 Lithobius niger
CACCCCTTTCTTAGATTTTACCCTTTTCTGCCTCTTTGCACCCCTTTTTCAGATTTCACCCTTCTTTGCCTTTCTTTGCATCCCTTCTTAGATTTTACCCTTCTCTGGCCCTCTTTGAACCCCTTTCTACCCTTTTCTGCACTTCTTTATACCCCTTGCTTAGATTTTACCCTTTCCTGCCTCTCTTTTCACCCCTTTCTACCCTTTTCAGCACCTCTTTACACCCTTTGCTTAGATTTTACCCTTTTCTAGCCCTCCTTGCACCCTTTGCTTAGATTTTTCACTTTTCTTCCTTTCTTTGTACTGCCTTTCTACCCTTTTGTGCCCCTCTTTGCACCCCTTTCTTATATTTTACCCAGAATTTCAATTCACACGATTCCTGTTGCCTCCCCTTAACCGACTATCTGAACTATCATGTCAGCACCCTGATTGTGATAGCCTCATTCTGTGGAATATGAAGGCCTCGCGATGCTAACCTCGTGTGCGTACATACTTTGTTTTACATGCGATGACTTTAGAATGCTGTCTGCTCTTCCTGATGTTGTAACACCGACTTGATCAAAGATTTCATTCTAGCTACTGCCTGCTAACTCACAACCAATGATTGAAATTGCTGCCATTTCTATGTGCAGCTTTGCGATGCTTGATCTGCCTTAAAACCGATGTCTGTGATAGATTAATGTTCTTAAGAATATTCAAGGTATGGCGAACCATGGATGAAGAATTCACATCATATCGTAGTAGTAGGAGCAGGATTGATGTACATTTACCTTTTAATTCTTCTGGATTTTTTGATGGGAATGGAAGGATACTCAGAACAGCACTTTACCGTCGTGGTCAGCCTTGCTTCTGGTGGATTCTGACCAGTCCATCCATTCCACGGGCAGCGGCGGACCCTCAAGGACCCTTCACTGCTCAGTACAGAATCAGTATGCAGAATTCCACACGAATTTAAACGAAAAAGCCACAAACCCACAAAAAGTCGTTAAGCAAATGAACAACGAGCAGCGATCATGCAAGTAAAATGTCATCTATTGAGAAGTTTTAAGGCAGGAACCGTTTGATTAAAAAAATTAAACACATATTTTGTTCAAATTTGTACAATTCTTCTTCTATTGCGTGAGGATGGGGGGGGGGAGGGGCTTTTGGTTAACTAGTACCTGGGCCCAAAGTGTACTTGTTCCGCCACTGTCCACGGGTTTATCATGCTTTGTTTCTTCGCTGGTGTAATTTACCAATGGTAACGGTGCATCTCATGAACATTTTAGTTGTAACAAGGAAGACATGTGTAAGACGTGAGCAATCCCATACTGCTTTATTCTTTGATTGTCCTAGGTTGAGACTGGTTGTCACAGACACAGTGCCGTAGCAAGAGGGGGGCGAAGGGGGCGGCCGCCCCGGGCGCCGAGAGGGGAAGGGTCGCCGAAAATGCTGTTCCCTCCTCCAAAAAACAAAATAAAAAAAGTTGAACTTTAATAATGCTCTTTTGTCGAAGTCTAGCCTAAATACAATTTGTCTTGAAAACTTAATTTGTAAGTTACTGCAGTAGTTTATGATAGAGGTGCCCTCTGACTGGCCAGAAGCTCACAAGAACATGAATTTGGGAACAAATACTTAATTTTCGTCTCGGTATTTGGCACTTTTTCAAAGTGTAGCTGCCACAAATTGTGGACTTCACACAGCCGCCATGTTGGAAAATCTTCCAATATAACTGCTGTATGAAGTCCACAATTAATGGCAGCTCCTATCTATTTTAATGTTTTAACATATTTACTGTGAATAACTCCCAAACGCCGGGCCGAATCAATGTTTGTTTTCACTGTGTTGGCATTATCTCTGTGGCACAGTGATTGGTTAATTTTTGGATAGATTTAGGAAGAGACGTGTGGGAGGGGAAGGTTGCAATCGGCTGTATAATAGCGATAGAACAGGGCGCTAAATGACTACTGGCCCCGGGCGCTCAAACGCCTTGCTCCGGCACTGCACAGACTGATGTACTGATGTACTGAAGGCTGTGTCGTGATCTGTATCATCAATTGCAGCACAACTGAACACATTATAAATAACAAAACGGAGAATAAAACCAACTTTAATTACATATAAAAAGTGGCAGTAATTTCGTGGATATTATGTTTTCCTTCAACTTAAACAAAACCTAGACTTACGGCATACGTTGTCTGTGCAGTTCTTTTGCAAATTAAATTGTCTTTCCGACAATAGGTCGCAGGATAAGACTGATATCTTAGTTCCGGAGACACTAGAGATTAGTCTATCGCGTGGCAATCATTTATGTGTTAAATTAAATTTATGAATTACAAAAATTACAAAAAATTGTTTCCACGGCGTCTAATAGGGCAGTGACACAACGTTGTATTATTGTATGTAACTCTATGGTGGAGCCAGTAACTAGGATAGCTGCAAGGGTCACTGGAGGGGGAAATAAAGGGCGTCTTACTGAAGACAATGCTGGTAAGAGTGGATTTCTTAGGCCTACAATGCGCGATTTTTGTCGATTTGTTGGCAGTTGCTGACATTTTTAAGCAAGTGGAATCTTTATTTTCCAATTACAACCTAGCAGCATAAGGGATTAGGGAAAACAACGTTTTTTTAAGCCTATGAAATCCGCTCTCAAAGCACTGTCTTGACTAGAAGTGCCGTTGTTTAACTTCCACTTCAATTTAGTGCCCCCTGCAGCTATCTCTCTTGTAGCCAATATGACGTCACATGACGCTGTTCTATAGAGCAGTGACATAACGTAGTATTATTGTGTATAACTCTATGGTGGAACCAGGAACTGGGTTAGCTGCAAGGGGCACTGGAGGGGGGAAAGAAGGTCGTCTTAGTGACGCCAATGCTATTAGACTGGATTTCTTAAGCCTAAAAGGCGCGATTTTTGTTGGAGAAAACAATGTTGTTTTAAGCCTAAGAAATCTAATCTCAAAGCACTGTCTTGACTAGAAACGCCGTTGTTTTCCCTTACATTTTAATCTAGTGCCCCTTGCAGCTATATTCTCCAGATGCTATCTCGTAGCCAATATGACGTCACTTGCCGTTGCTCTATTGTTGGCGTCCGATTGTAGTTGTTCAAAGTCAGGACCTGGGTAGAATATATAGGTAGTGTAACTCTTTCTCTGACACTGGTAAACATTTCGATGAACCTAGTACTAGTACCCCAGTCAGGACATTATCGAGCATGAGTGAAGGCTAGCTACTGCTTTTCTTACCCCCGAGACATTAAACCGGCGTTTTGTGGTATTGAATACTAAATATAATGCGACCGAAAGCTTTAGAAATTGTATAGATCGACGGGGTTTACCGAGTAGACAACAGAAAATCCTCTTTCAGAGCTGTGAATAAAGGATTTCAATACGAAAAAGGTGTCTCAACATCGTTGATTTCATGGTAATTACTTATTACTAGCTAATTCCACTCAGAGAAAATAATTTATGCGACCGCCGCGATATGCGTGAAATTTGACATTCAGTTTACGTTTGACTCCAATAGGTGCCTTTTATGGGTTGACATTTGAGGATGTTTTAAATCCAAAGATTGTAATAATTTGTAATGCTATTTTCGTGAACGCTGGGATTGGGAACACGCTGATTGAGTGAGCGAAGTGAACGAACATTAGTGTTTGTTAGACACCTCGGTTCAATAGCCCCTCTACATCAACATAGCAGGTGATGGGGCTTCCATTTTTCTAGGGATCTTGGGAATTGTCTTAAGCTTCACCAGCCCGGGGGGGGGGGGGAGCCAACACGTTTCCGTGTGTTATGTTGAGGCTTACGTAACTGAAGACTACCCTAGTAAATAAGAGGACTGTACACGGGAATTGGATTAGCTATAGTAACATTCACAAAGGGTTGTCGTCTTTCATTAATAGTAGTCAGGTGACATTGAACATGTGGTATCAACACTATTGATAAGGAAGTAGGGTCAGTGTGGAGCACGACTTACATGGCGCGGTAGGGCATGAACATCCACCGCGTTTCTAGGTGTATTTAGTAAATAATTTATTTAGACATTTGTCGATCATCTCCTAAAGGGACGGTACCGACACATAATTGTCCACGGTAAGCAACAACATCAACAACTCAAGCCTTCGTGTTCATTGCTCCGTAAGCAATCGCGGAAAGCGTACTCAAGCTGATGAGCTACCTGCAGTCAAAAGGGTATTTAACAAAGGGTCAGTTCCAGTCGGGCATGGTGCCAGTCAGTGTTTTTGTGGTACGAAGCGTGAGGTAGCTGAAGAGATGGGTATTTCTGATGAGGATTTACATCGGTATTGGGGTAGTTGGAGTTGCATGGCCTGATGCATGGCTTATGAGATGGCGAACAATGGGCTCCCAACAATGGATGCCCCGACAATAATTGTGTAGACAATGAATCACCAAATGCCGCTGTTGTGAACTCAGATTAAAGGTACATTCCTCCCAACGCCATTTTTCTGGATCTTCCAAAGTTCAATTGACTTACTATTAGTCAATCCCATGCTAAAAAAATCCGTTTTAAAATATGCCGTCTCAAGAGATTTTCTGTTGAATGTTGGGAACTAATTTAATAGCATCCTGCAATTATATGACCCTTCGCGCGCTTACAATAACCATGACGTTTCATCTGTGTGTGTGCAAATTTTAATCGTTTGTTAATAATTACCATGAGATAAAAAATCTAAAAGAATAATGCGGTAAAAATTAAAATTATTTATGCCAATAGATCGCCGAAGAAAAATTATAAGATACTAGCCTAAAAAATTATAAAGTGTGATGTTAAAATGCGAAAATCTTTCCGGTTTGCAACGACACAATTTTTGCGTTCATGCTGTTTCGTCTACTACGCCCAAGGCCAACTGAGATAGTAGCTGTGTTCCTGGCTGCGAGGACCGTAGCTACTATCTCAGTTGACCTTGTATTACAACGCCGAGTCTTGCAAAACGGTGCGATGGTAACACGTGGCGGAATGTCACTTTAAGTGGCCAGTGATAGTGTGTAATGATATTGTTTCAGAAACCCAGAGGGCGGAAGTGGCGCGTGATTATGCCAGTCATGAGGCAGATGTCCCAGAGTTGGACTTCGCAAGACGCGACTTGGGAGTCGCTGATTCGGGTCTATCATGGTGGTCTGGCCAATACCAATATGGTCAGGTCTGTTATTGTTACTGCAGGACCATCGAGGTCGACCCTTTTCTCCTGTCGCACTTGCGCCACGCCTTGGCCAAGTTAATTGATTTAAGTGAGGTGAAGGCTATTTGTCACCTTACGAGCCAACAATATTTTTGAAGTGGTCCTGAGGTCTTCGGCAGCGCAGGTTGTGTTGGTAAAGGCCAAAAATATCTTGTTAAACAACTATATGACAAGCGTATGTGAACACATGGGTTTCGTTTTAAAGCTGTTGTCGTGGATCTCGCCCAATGGCGGCTCGCCCTCCTCTATTTTGGCAATTCAAAGCAGAGTCCGAAAGTGGTGGGTTCTGGGACCCTTGCACTTCGTCATATTTTTAAGCGATCTCCTTTGCGGGAATCTGGCGTCTATACATCAATTCAAGTTTACCGATGATCCGATGTTAGGTACCCATGCGGTCGTCCCGAATCCCGTCCTCGTGGCATTGTCGATGGCCATTGAATACTTATCGGGGTGGAACGAGGCTTGGCAGTTGCCTCTCGCTGATGGAAATGTCAGACATTCCATGTAGGTGGCCAAAACCCAAGTTCCCAGTATTACTTGATAGGTAAGTAGATTCTTTCGAATTAAGTGACTTTGGGATCAGTGTTACTCCAAATTTAAACCTTCCCTGCACGCTACACTGCAGCGTAATTACGGCAGGGGCTTTTCGGACACTTACTATTGTGAATCGATGCATCACCTCCGGGAACTCAACGGTCAAAGTTTTGGCATTCTGGATATTTGGGCTGCCCTTGTTAGAATATGTGAGTCGGGTATGGTCCCCGTCCCTTCTTGGTAACATTGACATGATTGAGTGGGTTCAGCGGGGGTTTACAAAGGGATTGCCTGGCATGCGGAACTATCCAAGGTTAGGCTGGAGTCCTTGAAACTGCGCAGATTGCGTGCGGCTCTGCACTGACTTTTAAGATTATTCGAGGTTTTTTGGTGATCAACTTGCCTTTCTTTGACCCCACGCCGTAGGCCACTACGGGGACACTCGCTAAAGTTAGCAGTGCAGACTGCAAGATTGGAATGCAAGACCACTTTCTATCCACATAGAATGGAGTAAGAGAGGGATTGAAAGAATTAGAGAAATTACGAGGAGCATAAGTAAGGGCTGAACAAGTGTAAGCGGCACACCCTGCACGATCCTAACCACTCTTGTGGGAACTATATTTTTAATTCCAATTTCAATTATTTGTATATTTCTTGGTTATTTGGGAACAAAATGTTATTAAGAACAAATTTTCTTAGCACTGCTTTATGCAAAAGCCTTTATACTATATAAAAAATAAAATTAATCTATATAATAATGTCGGAGGCTGGCTGAAAGGAAGACTAAAAGGAAAGCCACTTCTCCCCTCCTCGCGCCCGCATTGAAAATGCTTTCTCCCACTCTACCTGCATGGAAACAGGAGGCAGGCATGAGTGGTCGATCAACTCAATAAAGGTTCAATCCGACAAGTCGTCGGGCCGAACAATCACTTCTCCCCTCCTCGCGCCCGCATTGCAAATGCGCTCTCCCATTCTACCTGCAGCCAAACAGGAGCCAGGCATGAGTGGTCGATCAATCGACAAGTCGTCGGGAAGAGCCGGAAAAATGTCCCGGGAAATGTGACCGGCCCCGTGCATAGTACGGGCTTCCTCTAGTTAAGTATAAAAAAAACATGTAACGTCACAAATTTTGTGTTAACCCCCCCCCCTCCCATATTGTGTCCGAAACTGTCTCTCCGTTTATCCCCTCTCAACCCATTCTTGCATGACGTCATTTATGAACGGCCCCCTGATGTCATTTTTGATGAGCTTGTTGCCATAATAATGGGTTTACATTCGAGCCAACATGTCAGCGTGTTTCGACAGTCAGTTTTTTTTATTTATTTATTTTTCTTTCACGTATTTATTTTGATCAATCTGCTGAAATAACAAGATGGCGGAGTTAAATTACTTGTCTTGTCACGTGACGCTTCCTTCCTTTTCAACTCTTTTTTTCTTTTCTTCGTCTTCTTCTTTCAAACAAGTGAAACAACGTCTTCTCTCGTTTTCCAGTGGCGTATTCGGGGAAGTGACACAGCCTCGTTTCCGCGTTCGTTCCATCCCGGCTTTGTCATCCTGTTATCAGACTTGAGAACGAAAGAAAGAACGCTCACATCGCCAATCCAAAGCATTTGGACTTTGGCGATCGCTCTCTCTCTCCTTGGATTTAGGACAGACCAACGCCTTGCCCACCACCCAACCCCCACCCACTCACTCACTCGATCTGTCCGTCTCCTTGGTAACAGACGTCGGGATCTGGTAACGAGGATTTCGCTCTTGTCCGAAGATGCACCTCCAATCCAAGCCAACGGGAACGAGATTAAAGGTACTGGGGGATTTCGTAAGCAAAGACTGGTTAGTAAGGTTATGAAAGCAGTGAACGCACTGTTAATGGCGTTACCACCGGACAGGCAAGAATCCCCACAAATGCAAGCATAAAGCAATGTTTTAATTTTCCGGCAATTATTTTCGCTTTTGGCCACCTATAGAAGACAAAAATACAACAGGTGACCAAGAACCTAAATAATTGCCCGAAAATTAAGACATTGTGTTATGCTTGCATTTGTGGGGATTCTTGCATGTCAGGCGGTAACACCATAAATTCTACCATTGACTAACAAGTCAACTGGAAGTTGGAACTTATGGTTCATGTGCTGAAGCGTGGCTTACATCATAATAAATCAAGAGACCCGTACTAGCAAGAAGAATTCATAGGGTTGGGGAGGAGAATTTGTAGCTCTAAAAAAGTTCCTATTGAAACGTGTTACATTCATTCCTGTTAGTTCCATCCGAGTATTCAGAGGGCGCCACGCGTTCCATCTGGTAATTTTTGCTCATTTTTTCGCCCAAATCTAAAGTAAACTGAACTACAAATAAGCTAAACTAAATAATTGGTAATTGGCAATTTATTGGCAACATTGCAAATTTAATTAGGCAGGAACGACCACATGCTAGGATTTCTGTTGTGGGTATCTTCCCACGCCTCCTACGTGACCATCGCGAGACTGACAAAATTATTGTTCATACTAACCTATTGATTAAGAACTTGTGTATTGATTTGTGTGTAAACTTCGTATCCATCGATGAAGAACTCTGTTTGGACCACACACTTTTAGCCCGGGATGGGATTCATCTCACGTCTCGTGGCAAACATGTGCTGCAAAATGAAATAATCAAGTTACATACACCGACCCCAAACTTGACTATGTAACAGGGAATATTCCCATGCTCTTACCTCTCGCAGTTTTTTCAAGTATCACCCAGCCCGCTAGTTCAACCAACCCTTCCCCTCCAACTACTGACTGACCAATTCTTTGTCCTGTCTTCTTCTTAATGCCCGCAGTATTCCAAAAATTTAGGTTTTTTTCCAGGCTATTTTGGCAGTTGGGGCGTATGATTGAGACGTAGTTGAAACGTGGTTGAGACGTGGCTTGATCACTCAACTACTGATGTGATGATCATAGGGGGTACTCTGTGACCAGGCTTGATCGAGTTTCTAGGGGTGGAGGTGTGATGGCGCTTTCAAAAGGAGAGCTTGATGCTACAGCTAATCTAGCACAGGACGGTGTTGAAGCATTGTCCATCCGTCTCCCTCACCAGCGCCTAAATTTTATTCTGGGCTATCTACCAGACAGTCATTGTGACACGGCCATTACTTCCTTGTGTTCTTTCCTCTCCGCTGCTACGGATCTTCGTTGTTTAAATGTCATCCCGGGTGACTTAAATTTGTCATCTGTTGTCAATCCGTCTTCCACGGCTACCGACCGCCCCCACCGTGATTTTCTAACTTTAATTTCCCCACTGGGCATGGTTCAGCTCGTCAATTTCTACTTGATCTTATTTTTTCGGACAATGATCGTCTTATATATGGATTTGCCTCTTCCTCAAATTTGCCTCTTCCAAATTTGGGCACTAGCGACCATGAAATGGTGAGTTTTTTGTCCATTGTGAACGTTCCTCGTTGAAGCCTGAATATTCAGGGGAAAATTAACTTTGCTTTATTAAGGAACAAATTGTGCAGTATTAATTGGGTTCAATATCTTGGATTCAGTAATGCTAACAGTGCCTGGATTGCTTTCCACAAACTTTTATTGGACCTGGTCGCGACGTGTAGAGGTAGACCCTGCTTTAAATCAATGAGTGGTCATATCAGCCCTTCCCTACCTGTTCCTACTAAAAAACTTGATCGGTCCAAACTTACAGCATGGAGGACCTACAAAACGTTTCCTTCCCCTTCAACCAAACTTGCATATTCACAGAGGCAAACTGCTTATGCAGTTGCAATTAATGATTGGCAAAACGAAAACGATGTTGCTGCCATTAGGGATGGTAGTCTGTCTAGCTTGTTTCATCTCTACAAAACTAAAACGCAATCGGCTCGTACCCTACCTCCTTTTCTGGTTGATGGTGTTTACCTAACTTCTAATACAGCCAAAGCCGAACTTTTAAATTCAACTTTTCTCTCCAATGTTGTTACAGATAACGACGTTATCCCCCCATTTAGCTGTGCGAGTCAGAGTGGTTGTAGTGTGGATCCTTGCAGTGTTGACCCAGGTGGCATATCCGGCACCAAAATAACAGGGGACTGTACAAATGTTATCTTTACTGTTGAACAGGTGGTTCAGGTATTGTCTTCCATTAAGCCCAGCTATGCAGTTGGTCCAGACGGCTACTCTGCATTTTTTTACAAGCAGCTCATCCACGAAATTTCTCCTGCGTTAACCTTCATCTTTAATCTGTCCATGTCTACGGGTTCCATTCCTTCTATGTGGAGAACTGCTAACATCATCCTGATTTATAAAAAAGGGTGATACTTCAAACCCTGCCAACTATCGGCCAATCGGACTTACGGTTGCTCCATGCAAGATCATGGAAACCCTTATCCGTCAATCCTTACTTCAATTTCTGGAGGAGCGGAAGTTACTCAGTGGTGACCAGTTTGGTTTTCTGCCTGGCAGGTCTGTAGTGATGCAACTTTTGTTAGTGCTTGACCTTTGGACTTCTGCGACCGACCTAGGCATCCCAACCGATGTCATCTATTTTGATTTTATGAAAGCCTTCGAATCTGTTGTTCACTCTAAACTTCTACAGAAACTAACGCTGCTGTCAGTTGGTGGAAATTTACTTGCTTGGCTTGCAGACTTTCTCTCAGGTTGCAGGCAGCGTGTGGTGGTTGAATCCTCCAGCTCTAAATTTGCTCGGGTGGGTAGTGGGGTGCCCCAGGGATCCGTCCTCGGTCCGCTACTTTTTGTGATTTATTTGAATGGCTTCTCGCCATTTTGTGCTGATGGTGCAAGGCCATGCTTCAAATTCGCGGACGATCTTAAAATTTGTTCAACTATCCATTGTTTCAACGATGGTTACCTTTTAAATATATTATTATTTTTTTTATTTTTTTTTCTTGAACATTGACAATGATACTCGGCTTTTCCCCTCATTTGTCCCTCACGTTTGGCGAAGTCATCGGGGAACTTTGTGTCCCTGGTAGGTCTAACCTTGGTGGTAAGGCATTCGTGACCCCAACCCAATACCATCAACCCATCCTCTGCAGCCGAGCCATCGTATTTGTTTTAAACTTTTAAACTGTTTAACTTTAGTAATTTTTAAATTCGGATGGCAGTCAGCGACCACCAGGTCCTTGCCATTCCGGTCGTATTGGCAACGAACCTATTATTATTATTATAAATTCAGATGTGAGATTTATCAAACGATGGTCGGAGCAGTGGCAACTCCCTCTGTCCAGAGAAAAGTGTGGTGTTTTTCATATTGGCACTGCAAACCCACATTTGAAGTATACTCGGGCGTCATCCGATCTTTCAGTCTTGGATACTGTTAAGGACCTGGGTATCTGATTTTCTCCAGATCTAAAATCTTCATTACATTGCTCAAAAATTTCGGCCCAGGCCTACCGTCGTCTGGCCCTGGTTAGGCAGTGTTTCGTGAAGTCTCAGGTTTCTACCTTAGTTTGGGTGTTTAAGGTTTACGTTCGTCCTCTGCTCGAATACGCAAGCTCTGTATGATCACCGTAACTCCTACATGACATTGACTGCCTGGAGGTTGTTCAATGTCAGTTCATAAAACGTGTAGCTAACCTTAGAGATTACCCTCCTGCTGATCGTCTATCAAGATTGGGACTTCAGCCACTCGAGTTACGTCGGATTTGGGCCGAACTTGCACTGATTTTTCGAATTATACGGGGAGAGTTGCCAATAGACCTTCCCTTTCTCTATATTTCTTCAGCTACTCAGACAAGGGGCCAATCATATAAATTGCAGGTCTCCGAATCGCGGACAGACTGCCGGACGCATTTTTTTGCTCTCCGTGTAGTCAAGATCTGGAACTCGCTTCTGGAGTGTGCTGTATCTGCCACCTCGGTCAGTGCCTTTCTGAAGATCATTCGCAAATTACCACTTACCATTTTCTAAGGCGGACCTATTAAACAGTTTTTACTTAATTTTATTCTCTCTTTTGGGTGCGGCGTAAGCGGCCTTGCGCCCTGCTGTTAACCTTGCTTACCAGCAAAGATATATTATAACATTTTCATGTAAGGTGCTCGCAATAACTCTAGTCCCCCAACACAAAGTCTTCTGATCGATGTTAAGTTCATTCTTCCGCTGAAAGAAAGGTTTAAGATCATCAGTATCTACCTTGGTAGGTCAACCATTTAACGTGTAGTGAAAAACTTTGGGTAAAACCTTATCCTAAAAATAAGTTTTTTCTAGCTGACTAATCAAAATAGGTTGCGATAAAACTTGTTTAGTTAACATGACAGTCACTGGGTCGAGTTGGTTAGTGATTTCACACGTGCCAGAGGCATACGTAATATGCAATCGCTACACTAGCAACTAGAACGTTTATGTCCGCGAGTGCCGCAACAAAGACATAAAAAGAACATTTTGCCGGCCCCCAGCCTGGTCGGCTAAAAATGGTTTCTTTTTGCAAAAAACATACTTAACCTGGTAATTTTAGCATTACATTCCTCGAATGTGATGTTCCCCTGGAGAATTCTTCCGGTTTGTAGCCGCCTGCTTGCATATCCCACCACGCATGCGCGGCGCGGTCCTCCCTAATAAAAGCGACAGCGCGCACGCTATCGGCATTCATTTTACTCTCAATGTGTCAGGCGGTGACTCGAGAGGGGAGGCAGGGCGGGAGTAAGGTTAAGTATGTTTTAGGCAAAAAGAAACCATTTTTAGCCGGCCAGGCTGGGGGCCGGCAAAATGTTCTTTCTTTATTGCCAAAACAACTTAACCTGGTAATTTTAGCATTACCAGTATTGAACAAAGTTGGTGGCGGGTACTCTCTGACCGAGCGCCCCGGGATGCAAGCAGGCTTTCCCCCATGAATTCTTTATCTGCAAGAGAAAAATTCGCACTTTATTCAGAACAATTGGGCTTGACAGGAATTTGGTCTCTTTCGTGGGAATTGGTGTCCCTGAAAAGGACCGTTGTTTGAGGGTCTTGCTTCTGGCTGGATGGAACTTGCTTCCCTCATGGATCTTGCTTCTGCTTCATTCTGAGTGCTTAAGGGGGTTTGACCACGGTTCTGGCTGCGACGATTGGTCCCAGCCGAAGTAGTCCGGATTCGTCCTTCGTCATGTCTCTCAGGTAGTGAGATGTGATGGTGTATTGGTGGTGCTACGATGCTGCTGCCAGGATTTCTTCAATTGGGGTGGCGTTGTGGTGGGCCCAAGATGTGGATATAGCACTCACTTCGTGCACCGTCACTCTCATGCTCTTGCTCAATTCATGTTTGTTATAAGGTGCTGTGATCGTTTTTTTTTTTTTGATGCATTATTTTCCGATACTTTGTGCGACAGGGACGTTGTCGTTTGGGGTGAGAAGTCCCATAGAGAAGATGGCGACACCGGCGGTTGATGTAGGGACGTCGGACGAAAGTCGTGTTTTATTATCAATAGGATTTCCAGGTTGGTGGTCAATTCTTGCCAGGCTGGGGAATAATGGCGTAAACTGGCCCCGACAGGGAGACCAGTTAGGCACAAGGCTTCATTGTGGTTTTGCGGTAGATGCTTCTGCCCCCGGGAGATGGGACTCGGCTCCTTCGGTCGGGGGTGGTGGCGCGCTTCTGTTGGGAGCATTGACTGGAGCGGGAGCTAGGAGCGTCGGTCTGGAAGGGATGCTGGTTTCGGTGTTGGTCGGCGGCAGTGTCGTTCGCACGGCATGGGGGTTGATGACGCCGTATCTTAGTGCTAATCGTCCAGGGATGGGGGTTGGCTTGTTTATTCTTCGAGAACGGGCGGATTGAAGACGTGGCTTGCTTTTGCGGCGTCGGTTTTCTCGAAACGTCAAGGTGAGGAGCAAGTGTCGGTTTTAACTGACGGAAGAGTGTTTCTGACTCATGGATCGGTTGGTATCTGAGTCGGTGACGTGTGGAGATGTTTAGGTTGTTTGCAGACGACAGGGCCATGTCGTGGAGGAGAAAGGCATTGTTGAACAGCGCTCTCGATGCCCAGTTCGTGGTAAGTAGCGAAGTTAGCTTTTAAGAGCTGAGAAATCAGGGACGACAGTTTCTTGAACTCATCTGGAGTGACGTCGGACAACAGCATTTCGCATAGCGCGTTAATGGCCGTGTGGAGGGCATCTGCTTGAGAGGCCGCGAATAGGCTTAGTCGAAGGCATATGTCATTTTCGTATAGTACGAAGGTTGGGACGTCTGTTTTTTTTTTTTTGGATATTTACAACGAGGACCTGGAATCCATCTTGATTTCGCTGCAAGCAAATTCGTACTCCAGGTAGGTGTCCAAGTTGTGGGAGTAGTGGCGCCGTCTCCGACGGATAGGTAGAAGCTGTTTTCACGGCCAGGGCGCAGCGTAGGAGGTTCTGTAACGTGCGTAACATGAAATACAAGATGCGCTGCATGGCCAACACCATGCAGTGTACCTTGCTATTACGTGAAGTGGCTGTGCACCCTCTCAATTGCCGCCTCGTGCGCCAGTTGGCAGAGCGCCAGCTCC
>JAHWFP010018338.1:4012-148477 GCA_023313725.1 Lithobius niger
TGGCGGCCTTTCCCTGGTGGAATGATATCACTACCTTCAAAGGCCGACCGTTTTTGGAAACTTGGCGGGTTTTTCTACCAGTTTTGGTTTTGGGTGGAGCAATTTTAACTCTTTCCTTAGGGTCATTCTTCAGCTGCAATACATGTATTATTTTAGAAACATTGATGCTTAACATAAACTTTGCTAGCTGTAGTACATTTACTTACATAAGTAAAAACCATAGGCCTTTTTTTCTTACTTGCGTACGTAATAAAAACCCCACGCCTTCGTTTTCTATGCCTGGAATGCTTTTTTCTTGTTTTAAACATTAATAGTTGTTAATTTAAAGTGTGAATAGTTTAATAATACTTTGGAAACGATTTGGGATACATAAACCTGAACAGTGATCGTATTTTTACTCTCTAAGTAAGAACCAAAGCCTTTTTCTTTTTACTTAACGTATGTAAGAAATCCACGCCTAGCCGTAGTTCTGGTGGTAAGACTGTGGTTTCATTGTTGCGGCAGTGTGTCTTCATGATATAAATCCACTGCTGCAACAATGGTTCAACAATGAAAGAGTTTTACTAAACATCTTACGACGAAATGTTTTATCTTTAAGACGTCTGATACGAACAGTTTACAGAGGTTTAAATTGGCGACCACACACTGCCTCAAACATCGTCAGATGCCTTGCGGCGTTTTTCCCTTGTCTGGCAATGCGGCAAAAGTTTCGTCTTAAACAAAAAACACTATGAAACAACTTGATCTGCACATGCACGGCGAAGTCACGCCACCCTTAAACACCAAAAGTTTTCACTCCGTACAGCAACCATTTCGGAGTTTTGTATGTAATTGACCAAACCGTCGTGAGCAAAAACAGTGGATACCCGACAAGACAAACAGTTTTTTATAAGGCGTTTTTGATAACGTTGTTCGATGGGTGTGCGGCCGGCCTTAGTACCTTCACCGGACAAGGGAAAACGCCTCAGGGCGTGTGACGACATGTTTCAGGCAGTGTGCGTCCCCCCACCATTGATACCCAATTTAAACGGATCATTTCACACGCCTGAAGTCAAAACTTTTCATCTTTTTGTTCCCTGTGGTGTTTAGGGTGGCTGCACACCAAATTAGATGTATGTCGTAACCAGTGTCAACGTGCTGCAGATGTCTCCAAAACCATAGCAATGAGTATACCACACACCGGTTGAGACAATGTCGCGAGATATAGTTAGGCGTGTTTAGGCATCTCACGACAACAAAACGAAGCTCATTCTAGTTACGACGGATGCGAGTTCTCGCAACTTTTCGTCGCGATACATTAAATGTCGTATTTGGCGTGCGGCAACCCTTCAAATTTTGCCAAAATAAAACTGTTTAAGTATTCCCGCCAAGGTCTTTGGCTGCTTGAAGTCGTGGTGTCAAGAGTATCAAGCTCATTCTCCGAGTTAATTCCACCGACTAAGACCTCAAACGTTAAATCAGATACTTTAAAATTGCACGGTAAATAATTTTCAAATTTTTCGAACTGTTACTCGTTGGGATTAACTTTGCGAACGAGCCTAGCGTTTGGTATCACTTCACTTCGAACGGCCGAAGTGCTTGGCGGGAATCCTTAACAAGTTTGATTTGTGGATAGCGACATCTCAACAATGATTGTAGTTCTATGGACATTGTGTTATTTCCCTTGTTTGCTGAAGGAACACGTCCGAAATCGGGCAACAATTAAAATCAAACAACAATGCTTGTTCACACTACATGCCTCCATGTCGGTTTTGCTGTATGGCTCAATTTTGCAATATTAGTGCAAACTTATGTAAATGTTGCAAAAGCTACAGGACCAACGAAAATCGGGTGAGAGTATGTCGGTTTAATTGCACACAAAATCATGTCAACTGAACAGCAAAAATGAAATAAACTCAAATAGGCGAAGATCGAGCGTAGGCAACGCATGTTTATTACACTCAGCAAATCATTCATTTGCGGGTGTTGTCTACCCGTATCGTCCTCTTACGATGATTAAGACTTTCAGAAAGCTGGAGTTCAATATCTCTCCTTTGTGGTGGCGTGAAGTTTATTTCCTTTTTTTCCGTTGGAGTCGTTCCATTGTTGAAGTTTGTCAAGTTGATTCCGTAGCCAAAACACATGCACTATATGAAATGTACATTAAAGCACAGGACAGTGCACACATTTATCAAATTAATTGTATTTATATTACTCTATATTTATGTTAATAGGGTTAACCTTGGTGGTCTTTTATTGGTTTATTGCTACCACAACTCTCAAAGGTCCACCCTTTTTGAAAACTTGGTGATTTCTCTGACACCGTCTTTGGTTTTCGGTGAATATCACATCTTTCATGGTCCTTTTTTTTAAGCCCTCTATATATTCATTGTGTGGTATACGTTTATCTATAACAAAGTTTATGTTTGTGTTGTTCTACAGGCAGGGGCGTAGCGAACACATGGGAGGGGGAATTTGTGCGATGTGCCGACTTTTCCCTATGCAACTAAGTGGTCTAGGGCAGCGTTGTTCGTTCTCTCTGTGGTAGAGCCTATAGGAAACTTAGATTTGTCGTAATTTCATTAGCTTTTTTATCATTCTATATAATCTAATTGTAAACTTTTCTATTGCAAACTTTTTATTTGATTCAGTGGTACAAAGTTAATTATGCATGCTCCACCATTATTAAGATTTAACAGTCGCGCAAACCATCATGTCGAGTCACGTCAGAAGTACTGTATCACCCCAACAACGTAAGAAGGCGATGAAGTAGACTTGCATGGAACAGTTTGTAATGAAAACTTTGGCCCTAATTCTGTTGGTCCCAGTGCCGATCGTTTTTTGCGCAATTCACCCTCTTCCCTCCTCCCCCCCCCCCACCTTCCCGGTCTTATGCTTTAATGTGAACAAAGTTGTTAAATGAAGGCTGATAAAGGTAAACTAAATGTTAATGACTAACATATTAAAATTAAAAAAAAAAACATCGGAACGAAATCTGAAAACTAGCACATGTCTTGACATATGTTCAATAATTATAGCAACTTATAGGCCTGTATAATTCAGACTTACAAGCAAGACTGAAAGAGTGACTATAATTTTAGGCAGCATCTTCACACATTATTGGCAATGTTCTTTACCATCGTGATATTGTAGCGTTGCTTTTTAAGTTTTATCAACCAAATCAGCCATGTGGGCGAGAATCTTTATAAAACACGCATCAAAAAGAGTTACTTATCACGATACAAACTCTATTCACTTACATACGTTTTTTCCTAATGCTCGTTTCTTCCTTCCCTTGCATTATTTTCCTTGTTCATGTGGTCGAACGTAATTTTATGCCAACTACGAAGAGCTGATATCAATAAATAGTTTAATGCGACGACAGAGATAGTTCTTTATACTTCTCACTGCAGTTTCATATCTTTTCAACAAAAGGCACAGGCCACTTGAGACGACAACGTCGCTTACCTTTTGCAGCTGTCCGTATTGTTGTACCGCGCATGCTAACGCTAAACGCTAAATGCTAACGCTTATGCTAAACTTTTGTGATTTGGAGCCTGGGGGCGTAACGGAGATGGCGTGGGAGGGCGCGTAAGTATGAAAATATTGTTATAACCATTGTTAGTATTGTCGGCATCGTCTCTCATTGAACAGCCAAAGTTCGGACAATGCCAACGTGTATACTGACGTGCGTGCCTAGACACACACTAGTGTATCACGATAAATCTAAACAACGTTGCAAAGAAATTGTTTTCACGTTCAATACACGAAAAATAAACCAAGTGTAAAAACAAAGCAAAATAAACAAAGGCGAAAACTGATAAAGAGGCCCCCAAGTTTAGTGGTTCGTCCCTTCAATGGAGTGAAATCAACACTCCAAAACTAAATAAAACAAATTACAATAAAATTAAAACCAAACCAAAAACTTATAACGAGGTGACTAAGTTGAGAATGGTTCGGCCTATAGGCAAAAGGTAGTAGCAAATTGTTGAAAACTAATTTCTTGTTGACGTGACACGACACTTCATTACACATCTGCACAGTAATGGAGTTGAGTACAATACACAATTTAAAAAAGAAAGAGTGATATCATATCAAAAACCAAAACTGGTAAAAGGGGCCGCCAATTTCCGAATGGTTTGACCTTTCAAAGAAGTGATATCAATACACCAAAACATCCGCCAACTTAATCAAACCGAATAATAATTTGGACGTTCTAGTTTTCATTTAACCTTCGAACTATTAGGCGGTGCGATTAACTTGGCGAATGTTTTGGTGTGTTGATATCACTACTTTGAAAGGCCGAACCATTCAGAACTTGGCTGCCCCTTTTACCAGTTTTGGTTTTTGATATGATTCAATTATCAGTAAAATACCAGTATTTGCAATTGCTAAAGAGTAATTAATTGTGTTTCCGTTTCAAAGAAATAAACATGAATTTTGGCCAGTAATTTACTGCGAATTCGTATAATTATAATTAAATTGAAGAAAAGCCAATTTTTAGGCTGCATAAAATAAGAGTGCTGTCAGCGGACGAACAACTTCACATTACCGCCGCTTTAACTATGTATTTATCAAATAACTTACAATCTCAAATACTTTCATCGTTTCCTACACTGCAACAATGGAGTGCAAAAATCCATGCACTCCAAACATAGTCCCATGCCTTTCACAGCGTCAGAACATTCAATGAAGGGTGAAGAAAAGTCCAGATTTAGGTGGCTTTTGACTGATCTGAATGTTTAACGAGAAGATGGTGGTTGGAATCTGTCGCAAGTCCCATGCTGATGATTGTAATAGGACGCGTTTTTGTTTTGATATGATTGTGTAATTACCTAATTGTGGAATAAGCCAATACCAATAAAGACTTTCCAAATAAAAATTACGGTCGTGGCAGTTCAACCTTAGTAAATTTCTGTGAAAACTACAAAACTACCTAAATACAGATATAAACAGATTAATATCAACCAACTCCTTTTGTCTCTCAATTTCCTTATGTTAAAATTGAAAATAGTAGGTTCCCAGAATTTCCGACTGACTGAAATTCAATAACTTCTACACATTGGAAAACAAAAACACGAACGTTTTTGAAAGAAATTGCCGCAATACTAACATAATTTGCTCCGGAATGTATGTGTGTGTGGAGGGGAGAAGGAGGGGTGTGTACCGCAAATTTTTTTTCTGTCGCCTCAACTTATAATTTGTCCCCCTCCTCCCCCATCCCTACTGAAACATTTTTCCCCCCCCTGTCTGGCCCCCCCCCCCCCCCCGACAAAATTTAAGTGCAGGCACTGTCCTTAGTAACTGTTTCCCGGTTTTCCAATTACTATTCTTGAGATTGTTTTGAAACTCTTGTATGCAACTGTACTTTAACAAGGATTGATTAAGGATTCAAAAGGAAAAGGAGATGTGTGGTCAGACACAGCAAACTTAAATCGGGTTTCCAAGGTTTTCTTCTGTTTATTCAACAGCTTCAGTCATCTTACAGACATGGATGGCTGGGATCAGAACTGATTTGCCCGGATTATTCCACAGAAGCAGTGAGCCTACTGACCGTCGCATCACCATTGCGTTTGTCACACCTTTCAGTTGTCAAGGCCCACTGAGACATTAGTGATGCACGCACTGTGACAAAACTCCTTCCCCCCAAATTTTGACATCTGGGCAAAACCTTTCTTCCCCGGCTTAAATTACCAGAGATACAAAATAACGTCCTAATGATTTCTAACAATCCTAGTCCAGTTAATCTGTGTTAAGCACAAACATGTTCGTTACAGGGTGGTGACAGTATGATAATGTTCCATTGGATCTGGTTAGTTCAAAACAAGGTGATTGGTCTTAAATCAAAGAGTTATCTAACAGTCTGGAGATGGTGCTAATCTCGACCTATCGGCTTACAAAACTCTAACATAACACTGAAACCCCTCTAGAAATTTCCCTCCTAACCTACATTCCGAATTCAGCACTCCATATTCGCAACCCCTCTACAACGATTGACAAGTATTGCACATCTACAAGCCTGGAATATTACTATGCAGATAAATTACTAATATGATTCTACTTAGCGTAACTTGTTTCTTACTTATTCCTAATTTAAGTCCTCACTTAACCTGTAGCTAAAGTCTGTGACGAGTGTTTTGGTTTGCAGTTGCACCCAGCTGTGTTGTCCACGTTGGTGTCCACGTTGGTGTACGTGCTAGAAGGTTCCTAATGTCCACTCCCAGTTTGCGACGTTGTGGTAGGGCATGTGTGTCTCCTTGTTGCTGTTGGTGCTGTGTCCCGTCTCACTTTTGTCGCATATCATGCTGAGCACTTTGTCTCTCGAGTCCTCTGTATTTTGCTGTGTTAGGTTCACAACATAGTCCTCGAGTCTGGCTGGTATCATTTTTGTACGCATAGGTCTTGCGTTTGCTGACTCTGTCTCGTCATCCGTGCCACTTCAGTCGTAGACTTCGGATTCAGATTCATATTCTTCTCCACTTGATTCCGAATCAGAATATGTGCACAGTGGTTTTATTTGCGTGTTTGCTTGCTCTACTTTTCCCTTATTCACTTCCTGATTGTCATCTTTGTTGATACCGTTTTCTACCTTTATCAGGTCTTCCAAATCTTTCTCCAGTGGGGATTCCGTGTTAGGGTGGTAATACACTTCAAGGTCAGCAGCTGCTGCAACTTCTTTTACATTCTTTGGGTTATCCAGTTCTTGTACAGTGAATGCTACTTCTCCTTTTTGTGCAATTATCCTGTACGGTGCTTCATATGTTGGCGACAACTTCTTATTGATCCGTTTCTCTGTAGATGAGATTATGTGTGTTCGTATCTTTACTAAGGTTCCTATCTTTACTCTCACAGGAGATCTTTTCTCGTTGTAGTTCTTAGCCGAGTTGCGTGCTTTTTCAGTTGTATTTGACAATACCCATTTGAGTGCTTGGCAGTCTGTGATCAACGTAAAAGTGCTGCCTTCTAAGAAATACCTCCATTTTTCTATCGCTTCTACGGCAGCTAATGCCTCTTTTCGAATGTCGACATTTTCAATTCTGCCGGTGCTAGTGCTCTGCTGTAGAACTTATTGCGACTCGTTTGTTGTCCTTCATTTGCATCAGCATTGCCCTTATTCCTATGTCGCTCGCATCGCTCTCGATTTGGAACTTCTCATTGTAATTTGGCAGTTGCAGTGCATCAGACAATATGATGGCTATTTTCACCCTTTCAAAGCTTTCTTGGTGGTCTTTTTCCCAGAAGAACCTTTCTTCACTTTTCAGGAGTTGTTGTAGCTTCCTCACAATATCGGCGTAGCCCCTGATAAATATTCTAAAATAATTGCAGAGTCTAAATATCTTTGTAATTCTTTCCTTGTTTTTGGTCTTGGGCATTCTTTGAGTGCTTGCAAGTGTTTCCCTTTGAGATGTACTCCCTTTCCGCTTACTGTGTAGCCCAGTATTGTCATTACAGGTACACAGAAATGATATTTTAACTTTTTCAAGGTCAGGCCCGCCTCTTCATATTTATTGAAAATTTCTTCCACATGGCGCTTGTGTTCTGCCCATGTTCTACATGCTATAATTATGTCATCGACATAAAGCATACATGTTTTACCAATCAGTGTTCCGAGAACTGCAGTCATTACCCTCCGAAATTCCGCTGTAGAATTTTTTAGCCCGAACGGTAAAACTTTCCACCTAAATGACCCTAAATGGCAAATAAATGACGTAAAATCCCTTGAATCTTCGCTCAGTGGCACCTGGTGAAAACCACTTTCTCCATCCATTGTCGATACATAGTTCTTCCCTTGTAAAAATTCCATCTCCTCTTCTATTCTTGGTATCGGGTACTTATCTGCTTTAATTTGGCTATTCAGTTTTCTGTAATCGACCACTGCCCTCCATGTCCCATCTGGTTTTTTCTTGAGGTACATGATTGCTCCCCACTCGCTTGTGCATCTTTCTATTTTACCTTCTTCGAGTAATTCGTGGACCATCTCTTCCATTTTTGACCTCATTGCTGGTGAATATGTGTAACATTTCCCTGCATGTGGCACCGGTTTGTCATGAAATTCTATTATATGTTCCCTTACATGTGTTCGACCTGCTTTGCCAGGGAAGATGGCTTTGTGTCTATCGATTATATTCTCCAGCTCGTTTGCTTGCTCACTATTCAGTATATTGAATGTTTCTACCTTTCCATTCTCTGTTGCCATCCTTCACAGCGGATTTAGTTTTGGTTCGCTGTCTTCTTCACTTTGAAGTTTGGTACTGAAGAAAAAGTCTTTTTTTCCTACTTTGCCTGGGAAATATGCCTATCCATTTGTGAAGTCGAATATTACTTCTGTGGTTCTGATAAAATCCATCCCCAGGATGCAGTTGTCTGCCAAGGTTTCAAATAAAGCAAATTTCATTTTGTAGTGTCTCCCTTCTATCATAGTATTTAGAGTTTTTTCACCTATCGGCGTCATGGTGGACACGCCGTCAGCTAGTTGTGCTGGTGTGCTCTCATACGGTTTCATTTTGTCTTCTTGGCCAATTCCTTCCAGCCAACCAATCAAAATGTTGTTTTTCGTCGACCTAGAGTCAATTATTCCTCCGAATGAAGTCGATCCGACTTTCAATGATATCCGTGTTACCCCACTGTTGTTTATTTATGCGAAAGCCTGATTTTTCATCTTGGGTTCATCACATAATCTCGCAATGTGTCCTTGTGTTTCACAGTTGTGACACACGAAAGCACTCATCCATGGTTTCCATTTTTCTTTATTTCCCGAAAAATCTTTGCCTCTCTCTCCTTTTTCTTGTTCCTTACTCCCTCCCTCAATTTCTATTTGTTCAGAAGTATGTTCATTATTAACTGGTGGCCCGTCATTGACTTGTTGCTTTCCTCGTTCGCCGTTGCCCCTCACGTTTGTGTGTTCTTTCTTCTCGTCAGACGGTCGTATGCTAGAATTTTCACGGCTGTGTTGTGTATTCATTGTTTCTTAGCTTGTGGGAATTGTTGCCAAGTTCTGAGTTTTCTCATTGCTTCATGCATTTCCTTGTAGTTTGAAGGTGCGTTCCTGGCTAATGTATCCCTCGTGCAATCCGTCATCTGTTCGACGATGAAATCAAATTGATCAGCTTCATTAAGTTTGTGTTTTAATTGGTCATACTTCACTTTCACTGCTGTAGCATATTTTATTGGAGGTTGGTCTTGTCTCTGCCAGAATTTCGATAATTCCGTCAAAATCTGTTGATCATTCTTTTGCTTCCCTAGGTCTTTCTTAAAATTTGATTTCAGTTCTTCCCATGTTTCATAATTACTTCCAAATGCTCTGTACCATACTCTGTAGTCACCCATCAGCGCCGATCTTAGAATGTTATCGAGTCTCGCACCTTTTAGGCCTATGTCTCTTTCCGAGATATATATATATTTGTCAGCCTTTTCTAACCGATCCGCCATGTTTGTTTCATTATCCAAAATGTCTAATGTTTCATTAGCGTTGTATGGTGGATGTGGATACATGTGATGGCTAACACATTCCCTTTCGTTTGTTCCGGTGTTGCATCCCCTTGCAACCTTGCAGTTAGTGTTAGTCTCTGGCCTGTTCCCATTTGTGGCATTTGTGCTGGCTTTCTCTTTTTCTTTGCTTGTTTCTTCTCGTGTAGTGTTCCTGTCTTGCACACTTGCATCGTTTTGCGCCCGTGTGTTCGGCTTGACGACGTTGCTCTAATCTGAGCCTTCGCGATAGCCAGTGTCACATTTTTCTTTGTCCGTACCATGTTCGTTGCACTTGTGTGTGTTTTTTCCCCCACGCACTCGTTGTCCTTACCATATTTCTGCATTGTGGAGTGTTATGTGTAACATCATGCAATCTAATGCTTGTTCTCGCTGTACCCCTATCATAAAATGCATCCTGTCTCTTGCTACATTCATCACATCTGCACACTGTGTGTAAATTTGTGGTTCTTGTTTTCGATAACTGTCTCCTACTTCCTTGGTTAGAGTTACATTTGTGTTATTTGGGTACACTCCTGAACTATCTAATTCTTCAGGCATGTTTCTTCGTGTTCGTTCTTCCCTATTTTTACTTATATTGTTTTCTCTAATTTTGTCTGTTCTTCCATCAATGACCTGAAAGGTATCATGTATATCAGAATTTTCACTCCTAGCTGTACATGTACAGTTCCGGTCAAAAAAACCGCCCTTTTTCGTTATATTGAGGGTCCTAATAACTACCATGGAGAAATTCAGTTATCTCGAAAACTACTGGACCGATTTTCTTGAAACAAAGACTGAAATGCATATTAGATTGTCTACTATAGTTCTACCCTTATTAAATACTACGTTAATTTACTGAAAATAATTGGCCGAGCGAGAAAAATTTAATGATATCTGATGATATCTCGAAAACCAGTGGAAGGATTTTCATGAAACAAATTCTGAATTGCATATTATATTTTCTGCTGCATATTGCATGTCATACGTATAGAAATATAGCATATATCATAACGATTGCTCCAGTTTTTGTTTTGTTCAATTCTATCCAGTAATTTCTAAGATATATTATTAGTTATCAACTCGTGTTGCTCGCTCGGCCAATTATATTTGGACTTCCCATTACTTGTAATACGTATAGAAATGTAGCTGATATCATAATAAGCAACCCAGTTTTTGTTTCATTCAATTCTCTCCAGTAGTTTTCGAGATATCAACATTTCGGTCAGTGTCACATACATTAATCTTGCAACTTCTTCCGTATAACGAAGGCGTTTTTTTTTACCGGAACTGTACTACCCCTAGCTAGCCTATCACTGCCTGCCTGTGCAATACTACTAGTGAGAACTTGTTTTTCACTCCCTACGTTAGTGCTTGTTTGTGCTGAATGCTGTTGTTTTCTTGCAGCTTTGTGTTTCTGCTTTCTCAATACTTCTATTGCAGTCAGTCTTGCGTTCATCTGTCTTTGCAGGCCTTCGATTTCTAGCCTCATGATTTTTTTTTCTGTTTCGGTGATAAATTCGCTGTTCAGCAGCTCGTTGATTCCCACGTCATCTGCATTTGTTTGGTCTTTCTTTTCATTGCCAGCGTATTCGCTTGCGTGCGTCGAATTTCGGCGTTCTCCATTTGCCACACTGTTTGCATTCGTTTGTTGCGTTTCCGCTCTGTTCTTGTTTTGCGGAGATTTTTTCGTATTTAACACATTGTTGCTGTTTTGATTTCTTTGTTTCCCTAAATCGCTTAATTTTCTACGTATTTCGTCACATTTGTCTTTAGGTGTTGAGCTCTTGTTAGTCATCCTACTTGGTGTTGAATCTGTCGAATCGCTTCCCATTCTGGTTAAATCAGGTGGTCCGGTAATACTTGACATGGCGTATGGGTCATCTCGTCGCACGTGCGATAATTCCTGGCTTGACGAGTTCTCACCTTGGTTCCTAATTCTTTGTGTGTTGTCACGTTCTTCTTGATGCTCCATTCTTATATTTGAATGTTGGTAGTTTTCGATTCCACTCACTGTGGTTCTTTTCCGGTAGTGTGGTCACTCTTCTTACTTGTTCGCTTCCTTATGTTTGTTGCCTCGTGCTGTCAAATTTTCTCATCGTTGTTGTTTTTTCAAGTCCCTGTTCGTTCGCCATCTTTTGTTGTGTGGTCAGACACAGCAAACTCAAATCAGGTTTCCAAGTTTTTCTTCTGTTTATTCGACAGTTTCAGTCATCTTACAGACATGGATGGCTGGGATCAGAACTGATTTGCCCGGATTATTCCACAGAAGCAGTGAGTCTACTCACCGTCGCATCGCTATTGCGTTCGTCACACCTTTCAGTTGTCAAGGCCCACTGAGACATGAGTTATGCGCGCACCGTGACAGAGACAGAAAAGAGAAATGACAAATTAAACAAAAGTACTGCATTAAAAAAAAGAACTTGTTCTTCAACCTTGTTTGGAAGGGAAGTCAGTTTCATTCGGGGAGAGGGCTTTGGGGGGGGGGGGTGCAGAACCTGCTGCATCCACACAAATCGGTAGCTTCACTGTGTATGGGAGAGGGGTGGTGAGAGCTTGCATGACCTGAATCCACAACATTTTTTAAAGAAACAGAACATTGGAAACGTCATTAAAATTTCAAGAACTACTCCTTAATTGGAGGGCACAGCATGAAAAATAGCATTGCTTGACATGACTCCGCAGGAATATTATTTTCACAAAGGAAAAAGTTATTAATAGCAACCAAAGGGCAAGCAAGAACACTTAAAATAAAATAATATACTTGCGTTAAACGATTTTCGCCCCTAAATGTAAAGCGAAGAAATGAGTTCTAATCGTTCCTTGTGACATTATCCTGATGCTATATCACATCTCAATGATTCTAATTTATTAAATCCAATTTACCCCTTTCTGTCTTTTCAAATTTACAAGTGATATAGCAAAACTCTTCGTAAAAACCTTAATTTTTCCCTGCTGAAAATTGGTTTCTATCGTATTAACGAAAATAATTATTACCTATAAATTTGATTGCATTCAGTTCCTGGGTTCTCTTTTGTGTCTTGAAGTTTTTTTCGCTCTCTAGATCCGGCCCGCCACGCAACCCCACCATTCATGCGTCATGCGCGGCAGTTCTATAAAAGCATTCATCCCGGGCCGGCTGCCATCTTTTTTCCTCTCGATATGTCATTGTGGTAACTCAAGAGGGGAGGTATGGTGGGTATTTACACGTAGTGTATATTTTTGTTAAGACGATAGAAACCAATTTTGGCCAGGGCAAAATTAATGTTTTAAGTTGTCGGTGCGAAAATATCTGCTACTTGTAAATTTGATTATATTTACAGTTAACCTCATCTATTTGGTGGTGGGAACCATATGACGGGTTACCCCTGGTTGCGAGCTGGCTCCCCAACAAAGTTTAACAAAACTTCGCACTTTATTGAAAATAAAAACAGAAACAAGAATTTGGTTCTCTTTCGTAAAATGTAGTGGCTCTGAAAAGGGCCGTTTTGTTAGAGATGAGGTCTTGCTTCCGTCTTCTGGAAGTTTTTGTTTGTGCATTAAGGGGGTTGGACGACAAATTTGGCTCTCACAATGGAACCCAGACGATGTAGTCCATCTTCCTGTCTAGTCGTGTCCCTGAAGTAGTGACTCGTGAAGACAGTTTGGCTTATTCATGATGCAGCTTGAAAAATTTCAGCAATGGCGACTAGGTTATGAAACGTCCATGAGGTTGAAAGTGCACTGAGTTCGTGTGCAATGACCCTGATATTGTTGTCAGTGCGGCTGATGTTCTGTTCATCACAGGCCCTGTGGATGACCGTATTGATCTAGTTGATGCTATCATGGCAGCCGAGGTGACAGTTTGTGCCCTTGGAGAATGATAAGAAAGACTTGTAGTCGTCCCCTTCAGCATTCGGGGTCAGCAGTCTGCTTGATGTAATAGCGTAGTACCAGAATGGGACAAAGCGTTCTTTCGGGTTCGTCGCCAATAATGTTTGTGAGCCCTGGAATAATAATTGGCTTCGAAGTTTCAGACTGTTTCTGTGTCTTGGCACGGAAGTCAGGACAAGGCCTAAGATGGATGGATTTACAAATTTCAAAGAAGTAGCAGTAAGCAGGGTCACTTGAGAGAGCTTGCATTTCACTGTTTCGGGGACTCGCAGTGAGTGAAGATAAAAAGCCCGTCTTCTTCGTGAGAAGAATGATGTGACACGTTTGAATTGGCTCATATGATTCTTTCATAAGAGATTCCAGAACTAGTGGAAGGTCCCATTGAAGGAAAGTACGATGAATGGAAGAGAGTTCCACTTCAAATGATTTAAGTAGCGTAGAAATGTGAAAGTCATCAAGAAGGTGTTTGTTCCCTGCTGCTTTGAATATCGAGTTCAATGCAAAACGGTAGACTAGGATGGTGGAGCAGTTGAGTTAAAAAGGTCGGTGAAGAAGACTAGTAGTTCCGGAATACGGGGTTTGATTGGATTAATCTTCTTTCGGTTACACCAATGAAACCATCTTTTCCAGTAGCTGTCGTACAGTTTGTTGCTGAGTCTCCGATTGCTTTGCTGGCAATTCTGGTGGTCTGCTCTTCAAAACCACCTTGATGAGTCAGATGATAGTAGCCACTCGTGCAGGTGTACGATTTTGTGATTCGGGTGGGTTTGGTTCCCTTTTGCTGAGTTAGTAGATCTGGCGTGTTTGGAAGTTTTCTTGGAAGGTCTATGAGGAGGTTCGAAGCTGGGGGAACCATGGAGCTACTGGCCAGTTTGGTGCAATCAGAAGGAAGAGGCCTTGGGTCTGCTGTATCTTCAATAGGATTGTTGGGATGAGTTTGAATGAAGGGAATAGATAGGTGTGTAGGTTCTTCCATGGGGGTAGTTAGAGCATCCACGGTACAGGATTGGGCTGACGAAATGGGGAAGTCTGGCATTGTGCCTCGTGGAGAATAGGTCGATCATTGGTTTGCCCCAGATTTGAAGAGATTTTTGTACATAGATTTCTTTAGTGTCCACTCCCCTGAAGGAGGTTTGTTGCGAGATAGGTCAACTACTATCATGGTCGTTTTGCCCGAAATATGTAGAGGTTGAGCAACCGCAGTGGTGTTGTCGGCCTGGATTTGGACTGTTTTGCCTGCTACAAGGTGCTGAAAATGATCGATTGCATGGAAAAAGGCCTTCATTTCCAATTCATTAATGTGAGCAGTAGTGTAGAGTGGCCAGCTTCCAGATATTTCGTGATGTTTGATGTGGGCACCCCCCCCCATCCATTTTGGGATGCATCCGTGAGAAGGTGTATGTCTGGAGGAGGTTCGTGAAGTGGGATCGTCAATGAGAGGTTGTCTTTGTTCATCCACCAAAGTAAGCTTTCCCAAGGGAAGTTGTTGTCGGTCAGCATGATTGACAATGGGTGGAATGAGCCACAGATGTCGATTCTGAAGTGAGGAATGGGGCGAGTCATCCTCTGCCGTAGGGCAGGAGTGTGGCCATTGAGTCCATTTCCCCGATTATAGAGTTGAGGGAGGTGATGGAGTGGAACGTTGACTGGTGGAACGAGAGACCACGTTGGTGAAGGTCTTCGATTCTTTCATCCAAAAGCTTTACAGGTGCGGATTGAAGGGAGGAAGATGAAGTTTTGAGCAGGGAGGAGTCTTGACTTCTATAGGTTGATGCCAAAACCAAGTGAGTTTAGAAGAATCATGGTGTAGTTCATGTTTCGAATGAGATGCTGACTGTTGATGTTGTTGATGAGCCAATCGTGGAGGAAAGCGTTTGCAGTGATTTGGTGGTGGTGAAGGTGACTTAAGATGGGCTTGAGGACCAACGTGAAAATTTTTGGCCCAGCGTTTAGGCTGAAAGGGAGACTTTGGAATTCGTAGACTGTCCTTGTACATGAAACGGAAGATGTGAAGGCAAGTTGGATGGAGTGCGATGTGAAGATAGGCATCTTCGAGATCTATTGAGATGGTCTATTCGTTAAGGCTGGTTTATGCACACGCAAAGTGTTGTTTATGCAGGTGCGAAGCAACCAAGAAAATCCTCGCGAGCCTGCTCGCACAAACAAAAATGCCGAGCGAACGCGATAGATCCAAATCTATCGTCGTCGCTTCGCCTACAACAAGCAACACGAATGAACGTGACGTCACGACAATAGAACCAATCATAGGTCAGCAAGTTCCCGCTAACTTGTCACCGCTCTCCTCTTTGCAAGATGGCGTTCACTACTGCTGAAGACGAGATACTGGTCGAACTGGTCAAGGAAGAGCCACAGCTCTATAACACTGCCAGGAAAGACTACAAAAGCGTAGTGGTTCGACTAAATCCGTGGCAAAGCTTCGGCGATAAGCTGGGGTTATCTGGTAAGTCACAACAGGTAATTTTTGAATGATAAACTTGCCTCGGTGGTTTACGGTAGTTAGCATAATACAAAATAAAAGTGAAAGAAATCTGGAACACATTCATGCTCGTTCAACGGTTTCTCATAATAGTTCGGTAAAGAAATGAGTTATAGAAGTGTACAGGGTGGAATTGAACCATGTCAACAACGTTTCTAGTTTCTGTGTTTGCGTGTAGCTATCTATCGATGGGCTATTGTTTCGTTGTTTGGAAAGCCATACCAGCCAATTTAGTTGTTGTGTTTTAAAAGCGTGTTAACATGACAGGTTTAAAGGCAAAATTACTAGCCTCGCTTTATTTTTTTTTGGCGTGTTGGGTTGCTGAATAAATAAAAACATAGCCGATTCCCCATCTTTTCCCGTTATTAGGTCCTGTATCGTTTTTTTTTATTTATTTATTTTTTTTTATTTGGGGTTGGTAAAATAAATGAAAATATTGTTACGTATCCATTTTTCCGCAATTAAATCTTTTTTTTTTGTGGCTTGAGGTTGGTGCATATATAAAAATACTGACACTTTCCCGAAAAGGTTATATTCTTTTCAAGCCTGGAGAGGTTACGGGGTTGGGGAGAAAAAATAAGGATAGTTTCAAACGCCCACTTTTTTTCCCAGAGCTGAAACTGTTGGCAGGGGGGAGGTGGGTCGTTGGGCAGCAAAAGCCTAATTAACTTTTAGCTGTAAAATGAAACTGCTACGAGGATCATGATTCACCATGGCTATCTACAATATCGACAAAACACGCTACTCACAAAAATAAAGTCTTACACAAAAAGATTATGGATAGTGGATTTATGTTTCTCCCCCCCCCAAAAAAAAAAAACAGGAAAATTAACTAGACAATTTACTAAGTATTGCAAAAAATTATGTGCAATGAGACGTTAGATAATTGACTTTACTGTACAAATTTTTGGTTGATGATTTTGTTATATCGTGTTTGCTTAACGATTTTACTGTATCAATATCGCCGATGGCTTATTTTCCTTTACAAAATGAAGATAGTTACAGCCCTGGTTACTCCATTTTAATACTGTATGCCCTAGATACTCTGTTGTTTGTATTTTATTTAACGTGTTATTATGTTAGAGTAAAATGTACGTTTAAAAAATATTTTTCCAGCAAAAGATTGTAAAGACCGGTGGAAGGCTATCCGAGATAAACTGGTGCGGGAAAAAAGAAAGTAGGCCACGAAAAGTGGAACTGTTGCTTCAATGAAAAACCCTTGGCCAGTTATGCCAATTTTGGAATTTCTACAACCTTTTGTTCAGGCCAAGGAGTAAGCTATTATATTAATGACATTTCAACTGATTTGTAGTTTATTTATGCTTGGTTCTCTAGGGCTCAAATCAACTAGTACAGATTCGTGCGATTCGTGTTAAATGCTGTAATCTGTAGGTTTTTTAACATTTCAAGCCCTGGTATAACAATCAACAACATTAATTTCTCAAAGGTTGTTGTAGTTCCCGTAAATTAAAATAAACAGAATGGTTTACATTCTGCGATTTTGTTTCGCGTAATAACCATTTTTTAGGCCGCCAAATAAAATTCTCAGGCTTCTTGCTGGCGGTCCAAAACCGTGCTGGTCAAATTCACATTACGGACACGTACATTATCTAACATTGTCATTTTTAACATTTAAATTTTCAACATCTCTTGATGTCTTAGTCAGGCTTCTGCTTGGACTTCTGACTACATCATCACCAGCACCAACCAAATGAGAATTTGAACTTAGCTGCCTTTGAACTAAGTCCCCAGCATTTACTGGGATGTACATACGTGCTCTTCTCTCTTTAGTTTCTAGTTTTTGTCAAAATGTTCGCAGAGGTCCCTTCCTACCAAATGTGCTCCAGATCAGGCAGCAATATCCGTTAAAATAGGTTTGTTTGATGAATATTCAAGATCCTGCATTTCCTAAAGTCTCATATTTGGTAGGAAGCAACCTCTGCGAATGAATACCAACTGCTATGAAGGAGGCTAAATTCAAATTTTCAAGTGGTTGGTGCAGGTGATGATGTACTGGTTAAGTCCAAATAAAGCAGAAGCTTGACAAAGTCATTTGGAGATGTTGGAAATAAGCTCGATAATGTACGTGTCCGTAATGGATTTTATGCAGAGTTTTTGGTGTTGTTTTTATAGCATCTTGAGCAATTCATAGTGATAACCAAAAAAATTAAAAAATTCTCTACACACATACAGAATTTTATTTTAAAAAAGAAATTACCTAAAAGAGGACTTTGAATGAGGTGAAAATAAAAAGCCTGGTCTCTGGATTACTTTTGTATATTCTAAAAATGCACGAGAAGCATTGAATTTTTTTCATGGCCTTAAAACGATGTGATACTGGTTTAGATTAACGTACTGCTTTACATTAATAGAACGACCAGCTATAGCGTCAAGGGCTGGATGACGGGCGGAATTATTATTTATGAAAGAATTGCAAGTAGAGTTAGGGCTTTGATATTTATTGTTCAGGATTTAGATGGTTGGGAGACTCGCCTGCCACTGCCTAATCTGCTACAAAGCAACTAATGAGATGGGGATGAATACAAGTGATGTTTTGGGGCATGCAGACTGAAATTAGGACTAGTGAAGGAAACGGGGAGGAAGAATTTCTAATTATTAATTTCAAAAAGTAACTTACTAGTTGGAATGGAATTGAAGTTTTGGAGTGGGGATGCCAAGCCATTGTTAAAGAGGGTGCTATGCTATACATTGTTGTAGGCATGGTGAGCTCATGGTTACAATAAAGGAATTTTAAAATGCAATTGTTGCTGTAAAATACAATATACAATCTTTTGTTCTTTGGAGGGAAGACAACCTGAGAAACAGATCCGGATAGCAAGGCTCTTTGGGAAGTAATGTATGGTCGTCCAGAGTTAACTGACGGGAGACTTAGCATATCTCAGATCTATCCCTACAGAATGCCCCCCTCCCCCAACAGTATTTTTGCGGTGGCTCCGTACACCGCTTGTTGGTTGGAAAATCGGACATCCATGGAATAATAAGAAAACAAAATGATTTTAAAATTAGTGTGGCTTGCTCATGGGAACCTTGAACGACAACAGCAATTAATAACATGTTCAAAATAATACAATAATAAACAATGTACATAGACATTACACATTTCGGCCGGTTAAAATAAAAAGAAACGAACACAAAAGTAATACATGTAATACACAAGACTCTTCAAACGACTGTCCGTTAACATAAGCAGGACGTTGAAAAGTAACAACTTAAGACTAGGCTTAAAAATATTTCGTTCCACCTAGGTTCGGGCATGATTATTGGTACGACAAGATCGTTCCAATACCCAGGATTTATTAGATCTAGGACGGCGTTTTTTATTGTGAAGTCAAGCAGCTGGTTTTTACAGGTTTGATAAGCATTTTTTAATTTAAATAGTGACGTAGGGGCTTCTACAGCACCCCTTTTGCACACGCAAATCACAACTCACGACGACATAACTAAATGAAATACCGGTGGTTGCCCAAAGTAGCCAAGCTGCTGAATTCTAACGCGTCGTAAAAGAAACTTAAAACAAATTCCTTAAAATACAAAGTCCACGACTGGACATCTACCACACAAAAAAAAAGCTTCACCAGAAATCGAATGTAAAGACCGAGAGAAAAGCGTGTCGGATGGTACCCGAAACACCAAAGAAATCCTGGTAAAAATAAGCGCTGGTAAAAGTCAAGGATTTTTAAAAATATTGAGTGTTAAAGAAAGTCGTTAAATTACAAGCTTCCTTTAAGATCTACAAATTAAACAACAAGATATTGATGCAATATTCCAGTAGCAAACAGCATAAATACGGTGCGCCCATTCACAACGAAATTCGTAAACGCCTAATACAGATCAGTGGTAAACCAAGACAACAATCAATGACGTAATAGAAATCGGAAGGACGATCAATGATTGTTGCGTATGCCAAGGATGACGTCATGCAGCCGCCCATAGAGGATCAACACGCTAAGCCTACACCAAGGAAAATTTAGACAACGTGGACGAAACTTTCGCAAAACTAGGTAAATTTTATGTAAAACCTGACAAATTTTATAACTGTAACCGCATGAATGTTTAAAGAATCACTGGAGATGCCTAAAATTAAAATTACGCAAATATTTTTGTTGTAGTGCCAATCCGAAGACGGCCCGTTTTTTTCAACCACCACATCTAAAGATGGCAAAGCAGCAACGACAATTTTGGCAGACGAACGCTACCTGTTCCGAGCTTCCACTTCCGGCTAAATAAAACCGAAGACCTATAAAACAATTACTTGGGTGCTTAAATTAAGAGCTCACACGTTTATTAAATAAGAAAAAAAGACGTATTTATTTAAAACAAAATCGTTGTGCATTAAGTTAGACAAATTTTTTTAAAAACGTACATGATAAATTACAGTACAATTTGCAATAAAATATGTAAATTCGTGCATGGTTATATCGAGGTGCAGAAATTAAATGTGAACCAGTAATTTAATAAAGGACAGGTAAAGAGGTGTTAATTAAATAAAAACTACGAAGTAAAATTATCATTTTTCGTGCAAGTAAATGCGTTTACGACAATAACGACAGTTTAGAGTAATTTATTACGATTAGTAATAAAAGCTACGCGACACGAAAAATTTATAGTTTTTTTTTTAAATCGTTTCGTCGAAATTTTAAATTGGCTGGTAATTTTAAAGTACAACTCTTGGCATTTTTAATTTAAGGAATGAAAGTTTTAACATAATTTGCACAAGAGGGTCAAAACAATTCGTCTTAAATAAGTATGAAAACAAAGTTTTGCTATGCGTCTATTAAGCAAATAAATTTAAACCGCATGTACTTAATTGCACACTAAACATTAGAGCTTTACAGTAACAATTTTGTTGCAAGCCTGTATATATTTTCAGTAGCCAATCAGACGACGATCAGCTTCAAACGTCTCTAAGAAGCAAGGTTTGTTTGATCGTTATTTGGTTCCCAAACATCAAGAGGATGCATGCAGCAAGTTACAATTTATGAAATTTTTAAAGTGTATTTCCACTGGCAAGTACGGACAAGCTAACCTGTGAAATTTGTGGCAAAATCTTATGTAGGATGTTTTTTTATATGTAATATGATAGGGATTCCCGTCAAATTTTTCCCCCTTTGGCAAAAATCCATGGCTATGCAATTAAAGCCACGAAATGTCAGGTTATCTAGTCTTGGCACCTAAAGTTATGCAATTTAAAATATTGCCGTGCATGCAGCCAATATGAAATGATTATTGTATTAAAGTTAGGTTACACAATCATGAATGACATATACATAACAAGCACCTACACATTTCTTTGCAACGAAAAGTTTGTTCCTAGATAAATTGGCCACATATTTCTTTTTGTAGTTCGTAATGCGTATAGGAACAGGGAAGTACTTGCCTAGCTTGGTGTTAGCAACATTTGTTTTTATGTACCGTATTTTTTTAAACAAATTCCGGATTGCGATCGTGTTCAATTTTTATCTATGGTTGTTCATAGTCGTTTGGTTTGCTTAACTGAAAAATCCATGAAAGTTGTTCTGATGACGTATGACTGGTTATTTCACTGGTATCTGCACTTTAGGCCAATTAGCATGGGTTAGTCAATTGGCAAATTTGCAATGAATTACATGACAACCAAGATATAATTGCATATAAACAAATTAAAATACTGCACAAAAGCAACGGTGAATAATCCATCCTTCTAGTTTTTCCTTTTCTCCATGAAGGCTGAAAAGAAAGCATGTGAAATGCATAAGTGCACAAGTCTTACAAGTTGACACCTGTTAACAATAAAAAGTAAAGTTTGAATTTATCCCTGCCAACCGTTTAAAATTGTAAGTACTAAAACCTTTTTAACTTACGACACTTGCACTTTACAAAACAATAGCATTTTCAACATAAAAGATACCTTCACGTATGCATCAAAATCTTGTGTTTTATTAAATTGCTTGTTAATTAACACTGTAAACCGTCCCAATCGGCAAAAACTGAAAAATTAATGAAAATAACTACAGCGGATTAAAACGAAAAAAAATTCAAGCTAGAGGTTAGAGGTCAAATATGAATTTTGCAATTGTCAGTCAAAATTGAGGTTAGTTTCTTGCAAAAATGAAAGCAAAAACCTATCATTTTGACAAAAATTTGGGTGGGAAACCAGCGGGGTTTCTGCAATCCATCTCCTTTACCATGTAAATGCTTACGGATCTGAATTTTTGGGCTTCCCCGCGTGCAATACTGGTTATTGTTGCGGCTCCACAATCAGGAACTTCATTGGCTGGTACAGCCGCTTATTCCTGGCTCATCACGATACCGGTAGAACCTCGTTGCGGGTTCCTCCTTTAAAATCGTTGCGTTTGGTATCAACAATTGTCCTCCTGCGGCCAGATACACAGTGGGTGATATTTATCCTGAAACAGGAAACAAATTCCACTCAGCCCGGAACAAAAATAAATAATAGAGGTCATAACTAAGTCCGGATCAAAATTGGTTATTCGTTTTAGTAAAGGGGTTACCAAAAATGAAGTGTTAGGAACCCTAACGATCTCACGTTTAAGTCGCTAAACCTAAAAATCAAATCGATGCCCCTAACTGTTATGGAGAGGGTACCAAAATACTTCAGCTATTAAACTTTGTCTTAAGCGACAAATTAATTTCACCAAAAAAAAAAGGTTCGTTGCTGTCTGGCGCGATTTTACGCAGAGCCTTAAAGCATTTTAATACCAAGCGCGATTAAGGCTTAAGTCCTTGGAAAAAAATTGGGCTCCAACCTTACCAAGCGCGATTTAACGCTTAAGTTCTTGGTAATAACTTGAGCTTGAACCTTTTAGTAACAATTTTGACCCTTTTTAATGACACATTGACCAAAATATTTCGTGTCAGTCAAAATTACGAGGATTTTTATCAGTTATGGCGCTTATGTGCAAAGTCAAGAGTAGTTTAGTGAGTAAACACCAACTCCAATTCACTTGGCTTTACCCACGAACTGCTGTCCACAATTCACGGTTAATAAAATTAATGTTAAAGCTAAATTAATTTTATTCGCTGTGCTGAAGGTAATGTGGTTTTTAGGGTAATAAAAGGAGGTTTGGGACTCTTAAAATATGTGGCGATTTTAATGCTGATGTTTGGCCATACCACATGATGATAAATATCGAATTTTGTAAACAAATTAACCAAGCAAATGAGCTGAACAAAATAAATAAAACAAATTTTAATGCAATTAAAACCACAAAAATCACAATTTTGCCGATCTAGGTATTTTAACGTTCCAATTCAAAGGCCACCTGGACTTGGCAAATAAAAGTAGAAATATCTGAAATATATCTTCGTTTTTGCAGGCCGAAACAAGGAATTTGCCTGTGTCAACCAATTCTCCAGGGATCTCGTCAACTACAGGCCTCAAGTTGGAAATGTGTTGGAAACCTTTTTGAAGGAGTCCAGTTGAGGCTTCACGAACCTTATAAACTTGAGGAGAAATTTTCTCAACCACTATATAAGGTCCGGTGTACTTGACTTGCACTTTTGCAGCAAAATATGTATGTTTGCTACTTTTAAAATGGCTCTTGACCCAAACTCGATCGCCTATGGCAAATTCCAAGGGTTTAGGGATTTTCGCATTGAGCTTTGCGTACTCGTACGCTCTGTCAGATTGGCGTAGCCGACGTATACGGGCTAAGGTTTTCCTAAGATTACTTGTTAGTGTAGCAGCCCATAAGGGAAGGGGTCGTTCCAGGGTATCAGAAATGGGGGGGGTTTTATCCCAATATTCAGTTCCCTACCAAAATTCAGAAACGCTGGTGTGTAGCCAGTTCTGGAATCAATAGAACTGTTAATAGACAACATGAATAAAGGTAACTTTTCATCCCAATCTCTGGGGTTTACTCACAGAATTGTGCGACCACCCGACCGAGGTTCTTGCAGTGGAGCTCAGCAGGGTGGTAAAGGGTTGTTACAGATTGTTTGATACCAAAACTCCTGTAGAATTCACGAGTTATTTCCGAAACCAGTGACGAACCGTTGTCGCTTAACGATTCTCCTGGCGACACCAACTATTGGGAACACCTGGTTGATTGGAAGAGTAACAAGCGTTTTCGTATTGAAATTTTTACAAGGAAAACAAAGTAAATAGCCAGTAAAAAGATCGGTTACCATCAGTATATTGCGGTTCTTGCGTGGACTTTTGGTCATAGGGAGACCCTGTTTCCAATCCAAATGTAAGGAGTGGAATGGATAGTTTAAAGGGATGGGTTGTATTTTTCCAAGAGTTCGTAAGCCATGGTCTTTATGCTGTTGGCACTTATGGCAAGTTTTGACGAACCGATAGGCAAGTTTACTCATCTTAAGGAAGTACATTATTCTCTGCAGACAGGCTAAGGTTTTTCTAGCACCAAAATGTCCTACAATTGTGCAGTGATTCAGCTCCAACTCCTGCCTCTGTAAATTTCGAGGTATAAACATTTTGTAAAATGGTGCATCGGTTAAAATAAACCCACCAGAAATGTAAATTGATTCAGGAAATTCTAGATAGCAGATGGAAATTTTTATAATTTTTAATTTGAAACCTAAAATTTTAATGTATTAAAAATTTTGGTGAACCTAATCATGTTGTAACCAGGTAAATTCAGTTAAATGCTTTAGATTCTTCCCCTCCATTTCCTCCTCTCCTCCTTCATTCCCCACTTCGCAGTGCTGTAATGAAGCCTAGTGAGAAGCCACGTTACAATTTTCGTCTGACGAAAATAAGGGAGAAGCAGCGTGACCAAATGATTTCAAGCTCCACGCCAGGGGACGGAATCGACGCCAGAAACCAAGCAGTGAATTTGATCGACCTTGACGTGGAAGAGGGACAATCTCCTGCATTACTTCGTAGCAATTGTAGTCCAATTGTAGCATCTGAATCCTAGGGAAGAAGTAACGCCATCAATTTTGAAACTGGTTCTGTGTCAAGTGATGGTAGTTATGGTCGGCATGTCTCCATAACATCCCTCAACTTAATCGCATCGTTTAATAGTTCGAAGTTTAAATGAAAACTAGAATATTGCTACTTTCTGTAGCCATGTTTAAGTTTTCATTTAACGTTTAAAGTATTATTCGGTGCGATTAAGTTAGCGAATGTATTGGTGTGTTGATATCACTCTTTTAATGGGCCGAACCATTTGGTACTTGGTGGCCCCTATTACCAGTTTTGGTTTGTGATATGATATCAGCCCTTTTAAAAAAAAAATAGTGTATCAGACTCTATCCACTATCGTGTAGAAGTGTAATAAAATGCCACGTCAATGACTTAGTCGCCTATTTATAGATTTTAAGTTTGGTTTAAATTTTGTTGTAATTTGTTTTATTTGGTTAGTTTTGGTGTGTTCATATCACTCCTTTGAAGGGCCGAACCACTCTCAACTTGACACGTCTTTACCAGTTTTTGGCTTTATTTTTTTTCTTTTGTTTTTACAGTTTATTTATTTTTCGTGAATTGTATGTGAATACAATTTCTTTGCCAACGTTGTTTCGATTTATCGTGATACACTAGTGTGTGTCTAGGCAGACACGTCAGTATACACGTAGTCATTGTCCGAACGTTGGCTCTAACAATGGTTATAACAATATTTTCGTGCTTACGCGCCCTCCCACGCCATCCCCGTTACGCCCCCAGGCTCCAAACCATGAAAGATACGCAGTTCGTACTGTATTGCATCCATTCGTCCAATTTCATATCTGGAAGCCTTTTCGTTATCTCGCTATCGATGAATAATCACCCTATGGGATTTAACATGGGTCTGAGCAGACTAGAAGTCATTTGCAACGTTATTAAGGGTCACATTTTGCATTGAAAGCAGCTTAGCTGGCATTCCTACACGAGTTAATTTTTGTCAGGTGGGATCATTACTTTCGATTTCAACAGAATTTAAATTTTTGTACCGTATTATTATTTTTATCCAAGTACCTGAAAATTTGCCCAACTTTGCTTCAGCATATTAGACACTGACGCTATGGCACCACGCTACAATGGTGTACAACCTTGACAATTGAATTGATGTGATGTTTGTTGCTTAACTTGCGTGTGTCTCTATAATGATTCTTCTTCGCGTTCCGTTTTTGAAAGAGCATGTTAATTGTTGGTTCACCAGCAATAAAGCATTGTTAATTTTTGTTGCCCAGGATGCCCAGGGCCCAGGGGACTATTTCACGCTTAGCCCGCTAGTGCTGGGTTCCCTCGGGCCTCCTGGGTGTGGGGTTGCTCTTCTTCGTGAGGTGGCATCTATTTCTCCTTTGCGAGTTTGCCGACCGAAGGCTTTCTGCCCATGGGTTTGGTGCCCGAGGCTGGACACCATCTTTTCGGCCCTACCGACAGGGGGGTGTTTCATTTATTGCGACGCGTCATTCTTCAGGGAGTCGTGGTCAGGTGGAGTTGGAGTTGCAATTCCTTTCCTGAAAATTCTGTATGGTAGGAGGCTTGAGTTTGCCTCCTCCAGCACCATGAGTGAGCTGTGTACTCTTTCGGTTGCCCTGGACGTAGCCCTGGAGCTGGATCTTCAGGGTTTCACGATTTGTACAGACCCGCAACCAGCAATTGATGTATTGAGGCGCTCAATTGCTTCCTTGGATTTGTGTGATCCTCTGGTGTATGAGATATGCCAGAAGCTATGGACGGCTACTGGTCTGGGTCTAGTGTGTATTCAGTGGGTTAGGGGTCACTCTGGGATTGTGGGGAATGAGCAGGCAGATGCTGTGGCGAAGACTGCTGTTGGGTATGGCTCTCACACCATCTCTCCGGTGGTCTCTGCGAAGGCGAAGGGACCGTGCCTGCGAGCGTGGGGGTGTGTGACATGGGTGGACGATTAGCGGGCAACCCCTATGAACGGACCCTTTTCCGTGTTCAGCCGGTTTGCGTTTTCTTCGTCTCGCCATGATCGGTTCCCACTGTGGATGGGGAGGATTTTGTCTCGCCTCCGCACAGGCCACTCTATTCTTGTTGCGCATCGATACCGCCTGGGTTGGACTGGATCACCCCTCTGTCCACGTTGCAAAGTTGAGTTCACTACAGAACACTTACTGCTTTTGTGTGAAGCCTTGAGGCTCCTCCGTTTGTCTTTTACTCAGTTAATCCAGGGGAATCCAACTATTGAAGATCTCCTCTCTTGGACAATTTGTCCGTCGTTGGTGCAACGATTGCGTGTGATTGCGCACTTTGTGAGGAGGTCAGGAATACACATGTAGACCTCCACACTGTTCTTTTACCCGATCGCCTCAGTTTCCCTCAGTTTCTCAGTTATGAGCGGATGGGCTACCAGGACACACAACTCGGGATCAGGCCAGGTAATCTGGGATACCGCGTAATCTGGAATACCGGTAAGGGTGGGAAGTTGTGTAGGGCAGTGTTTTGTGGGTAGTAAGTGGTACGGAGTGTGGTAGTTTGTGGTTATCAATGTACAGTAGCTTGTGGTGTATCAGTATTTGTGTGCTTAGCTTGGTTTGTGATTGCGTGCTTGTCCTTGGGCTATCGCTCATAATAAACAAATTTCAATTTCAATTTCCAGGATGGTTAAGATGCCATCTTGTATATTCTGTCAGGGATTTATGAAGCCTGGTCCCACGGACAGGTGGTTGTTGCTTTATTCTAGGATATCAAAGCAGCGTATGACACTGTCAGTGTAGACTGGGTTCGCTATTTTCTGGTCAGGATGGGTGCTGGAGAGAAGCTTGTTGGTGTTATGGCGGCCCTCCTTAGCAATCGCCGTTTCTCGACTAAAGTTGATGGTTTCTGTTCTGCTGAAAACAGCTCTGGCCGGGTTTACCCCAGGGGAGCTGTCTCAGCCCTACGTTGTTTACTGTCACAGTTAAGGAATTCCTTGTAGAGATTGGCCACTCGCCAAAAGTCGTCTGCTATGCTGACGACATTGACTTGTGGTTTGCTGGTAATGACGTTGGTGTCTGCTGCCAGTGTGCCCAGAATGTTATCGGTAGGGTCTCTTCTTGTCTCTCTGAGATGGGCCTGTTGTTGGCCCGGCCAAAACAGAAATAGTGGTCTTTTCATGGTGTGCGAAGCGTGAGAGGACGCCAGCTTCTGTTCTGGTTTCTGGTATGACTGTAGTGCAATCCTCCTCGGTTAAGTACTTGGGAGTGGTTTTTGATGAGCGCCTAGAGTGGACGCTTCATGCCGATGAGCTGAAGGCCAGAGTGCTGGACTGCGTCTCGATCCTCAAGCGACTGGTGATGATTGAAGGAGTCACTAGAGGTGTTGTGATGGGGGCATTCAGGATGTTTGTTCGTTTACTCTTGGACTACCACCTGCCCTTCTTGTGCCCCTACCAATGTCATTTACGCTCTCTGCAAACTACTGTGAATGTCTGTCTCCGCGTTGTTACAGGATGTTTCTGATGGAGCTTGCTCTCATAACCAACGTGGTGGCTTACGCCGATGACGTCCTGGTGTGGGTGTTTGGGCGAGATGTGCCCCCTCCTGGCAGAGTTGGAAACTGTTGTTGCACGAGGCAGGATCTTTTGGCAGTAAGGGGCCTGGCTTTGTCGCAGGCTAAGATGGAGCTTGTGGTGTTTTCTAAGTCCCCATTTATCCCGGTGACGATGCATGTTGGCTCTGTCTTGGTGACTGCATCCCAGAGCATTCATTATCTTGGTGTCCGTCTAGACTGCCAGCTGGCGTGGTCTGAGGAGGTGGAGGTGGTCAGAGAGGCGCTAGTCTCGAGGCATAAAACCCTTTGGGTTCTCTCCTCCAACAGACTTTTGGCCAAGAGAGCTGTCCTGTCGACCTTTTACAGGGTGTACATTAGGTCAGCAGCTGACTACCATTTGCCGTTTCTTGCTACGAGTGTGAGGGCATCGGAAAGGGTGCAGGTTGTCGTAAATGCTTTTCTGTAAACTCTCACTGGGTGCTTGCCTTCCACCCCGGTACCAGCATTTTTGGTGGAAGCAGAAGAGCAACCGGCCCGCAACAGAGCGAGGGAGCTTCTGGCCGCCGTTTGCCTTCGGGTCGAGGCTAAAGGCAGAGCGGATTATGTTGCAAAAATTATTTGCGATTACGGCTTGTGAGGCAGCGCTTTGGGGTCGCTGGGCCTTGGTGCCTCATTGCTGGGGGGGGGGGTGAGACTGCCTGAAGACTTTTTGGTTGCCCATGGTGGTCGGCCAGCCAAGTCCCTGGGAGTGATGCGGTGGGCTTGTAAGTGTGTTTCACCTTGGGCGGGGGTCCCCAGCCATGAATGTGGATGGGGAAGTTCGTGTCTTTTGCAACGCCTCCTTTTGCCAGAATATATGGTCAGGTGGAGTGGGTGAGTTTGTCCAGGATTTCAAGTTGTGCTACTCACGGCGGCTCCACTTTGTCCCGTCGAGTTTTGTGGGTGAGCTTGTGGCGCTGTCTGTCGCACTCGATATTGGCCTGGACCTAAGAGTGCCTCGTCTGGGGATTTTTTCAGACTCTGCAGCGGGATATCTTTCCTCAAGCGATCTTTTCAGTCGTTAAGGGTGTATCACCCTTTGGCCCTTGAGATTGGGGTTAAACTTCGTAGAGCAGAGCTTGATGGTTGAGCTGTCTCTGTCCATTGGGTTCCTGGCCATAGTGGAATTCATGGCAATGAGGCTGCAGATGCCCTGTCCAGAGCTGACAGCAGGGACTTAGTCATGTGTCCCAAAGCCCATCGGGACTTGTGCCTCATTCTTTGGGCGCTTTCCTCAGCTGAGTGGGATGGCGGTGTGAACGGTAGGCACCTCTATGCTTTGCACCCGTCAGTGTCTGTCCCTGCTCCACTCATGTGTTTCTCCAGACGTGATGCTGGGCTCTTGCCCCGACTTCGGACGGGGCAAGCGCTCCTCAATGCTCACATGTGTCGGTTGGGTCGGAGGGCGTCGCCTCTGTGTGGGTGTAGTGAGGCCACTGAAATGGTGAGCCATTTCTTGTTGGAATGTAGGCGGTGGGCCCAATTTCAGCGGGTTGCAGTGAGGACCTGCAGTGACCTCAATGAAGTGTTAGGCATCCCACTTGCTGCTGGGAGAGCGAGAACCAATTTCCGGACAGTCCTGGATTTCTGTGAAGCCACCAGCTGTTTCTTGAACTTGGCTCAGAGTCCGGAGTTGGTGGTGGTAGTATGTTTGGCACTTAGTTGAGTTTTAGGATTAGTATTAAGGTGTGGTTAGTCTTTAGAAGGAGTGTGTAGCTTTGTGGTTTGTAGGCTCCAGTAAGAATAAATAAATAACTCTTCAGTCTACGCCTTGTGTTTGGCGTTTGTTGATTGGCATTGTTGCATATAAACAATGTTTAAAACAGTGTAAAACAATAAAACGGATCGTTCAGGGCCTCGTATTGGTATATTAGTGAGATTGCAATTAAATTTGTTAGCGTGGGCGCATGGCTGCGGGCCAGGGCCCCGAATAATGAATTTCATACACCCCCCCCCCCCCGTACCTCCGGAACTGAGCAAACAATTGAATTTTCTATTTTTATAAGTGGCACATCTCCGGAAGTAGATATTCAAATGGGCTAAGAACCAGCTTTCTACGACAAATGGTTAGTTTAATCCATTACCACCACCGTATAAGACAAAAATGAAACAAGATTTCAGCTTAGGTCCAGATCGCCAATGCGACAAATCGGAAATTGATATAAGTTGTGGCCTAGTCTCACAAGGCTCAAATACCAAATTTCAGTGGAAAATGTTGAAAGACGGCGAAGAAATTAAGCATCGAAATTTCGACTTTAACGTTGGAGACCGAGGCCAAACCTTACAGTTAAGGCTTCCACTTTTACTAATGTCGTGTGTCTATTACTTTGTACTGATGCAAAACACGACGTCATAGTTTTATCAGAAATTTACTTTAGAAGGTCAAAATTGGTTCAGGCACAATAAACTTTGCATGAACAAACTATGACGTCGTGGGGGGGTTAAAAAACTTTATTTTGCATATTTTTGCAGGTTTTTTTTGCGTATTTGAGGGTCATAAAATCAAGATACAGTGCTAAACTATGCCAAACGGAAGCGTAATTTAAATATCTTTCATGTGGTCCTATTCCCATCTTTGGAGGTGCCTTGGTTCAAGAGGAGTAGAGATACACGCACGCATATCGTACGTTTTTGAGAAGAGATAGATGTATGACGGAGTAGTTGCAAGCAGAAGGAGTACCGGAACCACACCGGGACCAATGACCAAAGAACGGGTGTCGCACTTGCCAGCTCCAACCGTCCAAGGTCAAGTGGAACGATTGTATATAGGAAGGTTGGTAACTCCGTAGCTCATTAGGTCGTTTTCCCGACAATATATTCGTGTGGCGTCACTGGTTCCGGTCTGGTTTGACTTGTGCGCATGTTCGTAAGCTGTTGAGCTGTATTGTGACGTCAGTGGAGGCAGCGACAAAACCCTGTCGACACAATATATTGTAAAAGAGTTTAAGCTTATTGTTTAAATTAAACAATTCTCCTGTTTTTGAACTTTTAAGTGTAAATTTCGGAAAAAGGCCTATGTGTCCCTACATAATATGGTTGCGTTTCTGATGCTTGTAAATCAAGACTCAAGGTCTTCACCTTCCATCTAAAACCGATATAATATCCCCATGGGATAGACTTAAATGGTAGGTTGAAGAACGTAGTAAAGTTAATGGTCCATGGGGGTGAGTTATTTTCAACTGATGGTACTTCTGCTAATTTCAAAAGTCATGATTAGTAGCCGGCTCGTTCTTAAACTTGCACATTTGTCATTGAAAAACCGTAAAACGCGGATTCCGCTTAACTGGTCGGAGGGATTATCGGGGGTTTTCCCCGTTACTCTGTATTTTACGCAAATATCGTCAATAATCGGTTGAGAAACTTATGTCCAGTAATGATCACTTGATCAGACACATGGGTATGTTGGTTAAATCCACAATACACATTCGCGTAAAAATAACGTTTATCTAATTAATGGTAAGAGCAATAATTCAATACATCGCTGTGGCGCAATACTAAAAGCAACTAAAAACGTGATATTACAACTGGACGAAACGAAAACGAATAAAAAAAACCTCCCGAGTTTGCTTCAGTAACGCAGTGTGGAAAACTCGTTTTCCAATGAAACTCTTAGCCTACATGGCGAAATCCTGGCCAAGACAATGATCCTAACCTATAATAACACTAAATACATCACAAACACCAAACCCAATAAACAACACGTTCGCATCACCACTAGTCGACTTTTCTATTCCTTTTAGAAAGAAGTAATGGTGGCCTGTCTCAGCGCTGTTTTCGCTATGAACATCCCAACAAAAATCTTCAAATAAAATCCCATTGCTGACCCGAAAACAACTTCTGACAATCGAACAAATTTCGGGGTCGTATCGTGAAGTTTTGGCGTGTATAAGCGAAGAAGATCAGCTTATTCAACTGTCAAAGGTTAAAATTTTTTTTTTTAACCTGTGTATTAGATTTTGCGTATTTTGAGTTTATGAAAATGAACGCTGCAGATAAGTGCGCCATAATTGTGTATTTTCTCGTTCTTGATGGATTTCGCGTAGACCACGTCTCAAGCGCACTACGTAAATGGAGTTGTTGGTGTTGCTGCCCAGCTGTATTTGTAGTATAAGTTAATAAAAAGGGTCAAGTTCAACATAGTATTCCGTTGAACTATCTTATAATTCGAAGCATAAGATAGTTTAGGTGTTCATCCTGTTCCCAAGCATGAGAATTTTCCATTTTTAATCGTGAGTGGTGAAATAAGTTTGAGAAATTGAAAAAAAATCCAATTCGTTGTTTTAAAACTAATCTTTTGCGCAGAAACTATTTTGATCTTAAACATTACTAAAGGCGATAATCTAAGTTAGCAGCCTACATTTTGACGCATAATATTTCCAACGTCTGTGAATGCTTATAAATTCAATTTAGCATTTAAGCTTTGTTGACTTAGTACCAAACGTACCAAAATTCATTAAAATTTGCCGATGGAAATCTGAGATCTGAACACATGAAATTAGTTTTCTATTGTTGTTCTTGTGGTTGCAATTACACGTTTCAACTACGCTCTGTACAGATCAAGCTATTTGTCGTATAAAGCTGGTTTTATCTCATTTTATAGGCTTTGCTTGAAGATGTCTTCCTTTCCATAAGGCCTTTTCTAATTGGTAAAGTGGTTCAATGGTTAGGGAGCCCTAAACGACCAGATTGATTGTTTTATATTTATTGTTTTAAACATGCAACAATGCCAATTAGCAAACTTCAGCTGCACGACGTAAACTGAATTTGAAAAGGATTAGAAAACAAACAAGCGGCTACAGCGATTGCCTAGTCGCACCGGTCTTCTGTGCATTTCCTCCACTTCCAATGTTGAGGCGCATACCTCTATCATGCACTACAGCAGCTATCCGTATTATACTAGTCTAAAATTAGTAGCCATCACAATTGTCGGTTAAAAATGTGTTAGCTTTTAGGCATTTTAGGCGTAATTGTCAGCGTTTAGGCCTAATTTTAACCAGCAGTTTTAATTTCGTAAGTAGCAGCTAACGGAGATATGGATTGTATAGTAAGCCTATTCATTTTTGCAACACGGTGCGCCTTCAGGCACACAGTTACAGTGTTACAACGTAACGCGCAACGTAACCTATACTGTATAGATCAGTGGTAGTAGGGAAGTGACGAGAGAGACGCTGTTTATGAAGCCAACAGCGATTCGTAGCAACTTGACGTTGCCATGATAACATGATTTTATGCCTTATTTTCATTTTTAGGCCTAATTTTAAAAATGCAGTTTTAAGGTCGTAAGTAGAAGATAGGCCTAATGGAGAATTTGGTTCGACGGTAAGCCTATTCATTCATGCAACAATGCGACGAGACTATTTAAACGAAGCTAAAATCTATTTATTTTTATTGCGGATTTTAATTTAGGATTTTAATTCGACGATCAAATGTTATTATTTAATTTAGTTACGTCGAAGCAGTCTATTAGCAATAAGGAAGTAACGATGTTTTTATTTGCCATGTTATTTAACTCACTTCTCACACTGAATCTAACATTGTAAATAATGGTCGTCAATATCTGGTACCGTTGCGAAGTTGAAAAAAGCGACGGACGGACGGACAAAGTCGTTGCAATAGTCTTCTCAGCCGGCACGGCTGTACAGAAGACTAAAACGAACTCGTTTGATGATATTTCAGGTAAGGTTTAACTGATCCACAGTCAAAACAACAAAGGACCTGTAAGATTTCACATAACGGATAGTTGCTGTACTGTTTAGTCCACGTGAAACCTCACTGCTCTATTCACATGTTTTTACAGTTTTTACTTTATAAGATGGTAGGTCATTGGTGCAATCCACTTGGCTAAACGACATCACTGAACAATAGTAAATATACGGACAGTCTTAGTATGCTTAGTACAGGTCTATACAGACTAAGTTATTCAGGGTTCGTAGGAGTCCTTGAAAATTAGGAAATGTAGTTGAAAATAAAAATGAAATAACAGTCCTAAAATATTGAAGATGGATTCTTGAAATGTGGTATATTTATCATCAATAGGATGAACGGAAAGAAGAGGACTTGACTTGAAGAATGACGAAAAATGTAGCCTCGAAAGAAGGCGAGTATGTAGTGGTCTATATTATTCTAACAGAAATTTTGCAAGTTGGCCTAATTTTAATTTTTAATTTTATTCTATTTACGTGTCGAAAGGTTGAAAAAACAGTAAGGTTTCACGTGGACTAAACAGTACAGCAACACTGCGGCATGTGAAACCTTAAAGGACAGTTTATTTGTGTTCCTTTGCTGTTTTGAGTTTAGCTCAGTTAAATCTTAACCTTAAACATCAGACGAGTTTGTTTTTGTTTTCTAACCCATAACCGCCTAGATACGAACGTACGCCTTCGACGCATAACAGCGAAAAACTAAGTCCCAGCGCGAGCTTTGTGAGGGGTCCCCGGGGACCCCGAGCAAAGCAGGCAGTCACAGCCCAGTGGTCAGCGTCGTCGGCTCCAAACCAAGAGAATGCCGGTTCAAATCCGAGAACCGACCCAAGTACGACTTTAAAAAAAAGGGTCTGAGAGTTTTTTCAGGCGGTTATGGGTTATTGGTTGCAATCAAGTATTTTCTCAGCCCTCAGCTAACCCACAACCGCCTAGATACGAACGTACACCTTCGACGCATAACAGCGAAAAACTAAGGGCCTCTCCAGACAGAAAAAAATTCATGCGAAGCTATGCGTGACTGCGTGCCTACAAGGTCAAAATTGCGGCAATCGTGTGGTTGGTGTTGCGTTAAGGACGAATACTGAAGTCTTTTTTACACCAGCTTTGTGAGGGGTCCCCGGAGAACCCGATCAAAGCGGGCAGTCACAGCCCAGTGGTCAGCGTCGTCGGCTCCAAACCAAGAGAATGCCGGTTCTAATCCGAGAACCGACCCAAGTACGACTTTAAAAAAAAGGGTCTGAGAGTTTTTTCAGGCGGTTATGGGTTATTGGTTGCAATCAAGTATTTTCTCAGCCCTCAGCTAACCCATAACCGCCTAGATACGAACGTACGCCTTCGACGCATAACAGCGAAAAACTAAGTCCCAGCGCGAGCTTGTGAGGGGTCCCCGGGGACCGAGCAAAGCGGGCAGTCACAGCCCAGTGGTCAGGGTCGTCGGCTCCAAACTAAGAGAATGCCGGTTCGAATCCGAGAACCGACTCGAGTAGGGTCTGAGAGTTTTTTCAGGCGGTTATGGGCTAATATGTGATACTTTGACATACCAATTTGGTCTTCTGTACTCCTTACAAACGTACTGAATTTCGCTTGCTTCGCCCGCTCATTCAGTACAAATCTTTCTTTTGGAAGATGGTTTGCCCGCAGCTCTCTCTCAGCGTTTCTGGTTTTTATTGTAATTATTACAGGATGACAAGCCAAATCAACCCCAACAATTTCTTTCATTCTGACAGGTGGAGTTAGTTACAAGTGCGCCAGCTTTCTTTCCTTCTCTCCTAAAGCCCAGATTAAAATGAACGAGCCCAAAATATGGTTGTGAGCCATTTTAAAAGGTCAACAGAAACCTCAAATTTGAAACAAGAGTTATTTTGAATTTTTTTTTGTTTTTTCTATACATGTAGCCAGCTTAGCTGTGGCTTTGTCTGTGCCATGTAAGTCATCAAATTAAAACAAAACAACGTTGAAAATAAACAATCAACAGATTTTCTTGATTTTGAATAACCGACATAAGCTTGTGTGCGATACTAAAAGATGAATCGAACCTCGAATTTTGTCAATACAGCATTCTTGTATTTTTTTCTTTTGTTTTCATGTATGTTAAGAATCTGTTTCCGATGTGTGACGCTCGATTTGAGGCTTGTGTAAAAGGGAAAAAACTGTGGAAAGTAGGCCTAGGCAAGAGTTTTGGTCACTTGAACAATGGCGTCAGTAGAAACTGAGTGCTTCTCACAAAAACTTGAAACGAACCTCGAAATTAGCAGTGAGAATTACGAGCACAATTTTGACAAATAGTACAAGAATTGGAGTGACAGGAACTGTCGTGTGCTCCTCAATAACTAAATAAAAGAATTTACTGTGAATATTTGAAAAAAAATTCCATGCATTTACCGTGGTTCGAATACATTTCTCCACCATTTCTCCATGGTTGGGTCTACCATGAGCTCGTTCATAAAGTTTTGCGTGTGCCCTTTGTCGAAATCAAGATTTCAAGAGATCGCGTATTTCTTGTAGGAAAGGTGATCGAAACAAAGAAAGTAGGCAGAAAGCTACATTATTTGATCAAATGGATGTGTTTTGACGATCGGTTTAACACTTGGATAGATAGGAAACCGATGAATATTGCTTAAAGAGAATGGCAAGAAGGGTATTATGGTAAGGACAAGACCAACTTTCCATCTTCGTTGTCAACCAAGACTGGGTGAGAAGAAGAGGGAAGAACTACGAGGATTTTACTTAGAGATGAAGGGGAGAGGGAAGTAGGGGTGGGTGGTGGTTGGGAACTTGGCAACCATTTACCAGGCATGTCCTTCAGTGGATTTCCAGCTAGTTATTCCAAATTTAATAATGCGAGTGAACGATCAAAAAGTTCGAACAGGCGTAATTTCGATTGTTATAATTGACTGATTTGTGAGCTCAGCAATACTCGCGGGGTTTTTAAGAGATGTGACAAATTTCATTCAAAACTGACTCTTTGTTTAGGCTCCACACAGATTACAAAAGTGCAACTAACCAACAAATTAACTGTCCATTATTATGATGAGTCAGTGAAGGTCGGGAATTGAAAGGAAGAAGGTAAGGGGATAACGCTATTTTTTTTATTTGTTTTCTTCTATGGGTCAAAACCGACACCATCATCATCTGCCGAACGTTTTTGATTCCTCAATCGGTGCTTGTCGCAACTATCATCATCTGAGTCCGACTCGCAGAAAGAAACTAGTTCCATAGGTTAGTTTGTCTATGCACCAGTCCACTTGGTCGTACTTTTGTTTGGTGGTTCATAGTTGCTGGTTCCGAGCTGTACTAGTTGGTTTGGTGGTGATTCTAGTTCTACATCTGTCATCCCTTCTCTCAATACCGAGCACTTCTGGACTCTCACATTGGCTGTTCTCCGGTTCCATGAAGAATTGCGCCCGACTGCCTATACCAGCGTCAATGATCACAGGACTACAACGTCATCTTTGTTGAGACTTGGTTTGACGACAGCATTACTGATGTTATTCTCGTATCTGTTAAACGTTCTATTATTATTCATCATGATCAAAATACCTTTATGGGCGGTAATTTTTTTTTCAAAACCTGAACGTTTCTCATGTTTGGTTCTCAATTGAGGCTGAAGCTCTTAATTTTGACGCTTAGACCAAAAATTAATGTGGATGGGAACAGGTCGGACAAAACACTATATTTTTCATGTGATCCGTATTGCTAACATTTTAGATTTTTGGGAATATCCACGTAATCAAGACAGTGATTCATGAATTATAGATCAGAATGTGTAATGTACCCACAAAACGGTTTATTGCTTGTAATGTCTTAACCTTTGGTAAGATTGAAGACCATCATTTTGTTACTCGAACTGTTCAACAGAAAGTTTGCTGCAAGATAGGTCCTAAGGATATTTTACACAAAGTATTTCCTTATTCTTCAAAATCATGGTACACAGACTATGTTTTAATTTAAGCGCTCAACTTTCTAATTTTAACTGAAACGCAGATGTCACGCTGGATAGGTGTATTTTATTTTATTAGTGAAGTATGCGTACTTTACGATTAAAATATATTTATTTAATTTGTGTTAATAAGTGTAAACCCATCCACTTTTACTGCTGGACTTGTGTAATACTTCTGGTATCAGGGGTTTTTTTTCTACATTTAGTTACTGAAATAAAAATACAATTTGCGTAAAATACCAAATGGGAAAGTAATTAAGACCAACCGAACTTAAGGAAGTCATGTGACGACAAAAAGGTAAGCAAAATGGTCCGAGGGAAAGAGGTGAGGAACTAGTCACGTGATTACGAAAGGCAAACAACAAGAATAACTGGAAATAGGCATTATCCACATTAAGGAAATTGAAACTAGAAACCAGAACAGAATGTGACATCATCTTGGGGTATGTCTGTTTATTTCCAACCGAAAATGCTTTTCCCTCTAGTTTCATCTACATTATTAATACCATAAGTGAGAAGACTACTGTATCGGCAACAGCAAGCAGGCTGCAGTTACACTGTCCCGTATCACTTGCCCTGGTTTCACTCCTCATTACTTCCCTACCTCCACACCTCATGGGTCAGGCCCAACGCTAGGTGAGCCAAATGAAAGTGAAACTAAAGACGTGGCTGTGGCACGAATGTGAATGTGGCAAATTTCATTCAAATCCGACTTTTAGTCTGGGGTCCACCTAGATTACAAAAGTGCAACCAACCAACACACATTCATTTTGCAATTTGATGCCATATTAAAGGCTACGCGTAGCTCGCTCGCTCCACCAATTATTTATCTCGTTTATCATTCATCACAAGAATAATTTACCTAATTTCGCAAAAATAACGCAAGGTAGGCTACACTATAAGAAATAGAAAACTTGAGGTAAAACTAAAATTGGCTGCAGGTTACAACTATTTACTAAGAATTACTTAGCAGAACTACTTTGCTTGTTGCCCAGGTCAGTAGGTCAACTGATGAAACATTTTAAAGCTCTTTGTTTTATCCAGTCATAACAACGTGGAGTGGAGATAGTGTTAGCCCAGCGATTATATCTGTTTCCCTTATTTCCTTTTCCCCAGTTCTTTTTTCGCCTATTCCTGAAACAGGGGGCAGACCTTTTATAACCTTGAACTTAATAATAATAATAAGATATTCAGATATTATTAAGATATTATTAAGATATTTTAATAATTCTGAATCACACAATAAATTTTGAATTTATTTGGCGTATCCCAAATTTTTTTCCAATAGGACTACGTGTGGGTAAATTGTTATATTATTTAAAAAATAAAAAGGTAATAATAACGTTTTTACAGAATCTGTGTATGCAAACAAGACAGCAACTTCTGTTACACTTCAAAATGTCGGTTTAACAAGCCCATGACTAAAGCGTTATAAATCGTTTAAGACAACAGCTACAAAAAAGTTTTCAAATTAAATAAATTATTTACTAATTATTTCGGGCCACCACAAAATGTTACAAGTCTACAATAGCAACGAAAACTGAAAATTGCAACTTCCAACATTTTTTAGGATCTCGTGTGCTTCATAGTTGGTATGTCGATTATTTTTATTAATAACTTATAATTAATCACTTACCACTGAATATGTTACGGCAATTATAATCAAAATCCTCAGAATTTCCTATGTAATTTGATCCACGCACGGGCGTCCGCACATTGGGGAACGTAGCCTCGCTCCACTTATTTTCGCCTTTTTTGCTCCTTTTTACGTTTGCACTTTCGTTAAATAAAATTATGAAAAAAAAAAACATAAAACATAAAAAACATTAAAAAAGCGATAAAACAAAGGCTTTTCGAGGACTTCGTATGATACGAAGGCTAGAAAAACAATGTCTTTCTTGCCCTTTTTGCCGATGGTGTCCTTCGTACTGCCGCTTTTTGAAAGTCAGCACCACAGCTAATTTTCTTAATTTACGAACTTGGAACAACAAATGGAGCATAAAATGCATGTGGAAAATTTTAAATGGCTCTGAAAATGGATGCAAAAAGTAAGTTCAGGCAGACAGACAGACACTAGGATCGGATAAGAAGCTCCTTTGCTCAGATCTGCGTAGCTTGTCACTAAGATTGATAAAACTACTGCATTTACCGACAATTTAAAAGAATACTGGTTGCTTGCGTAACCTAAACTTCAATTGTGCGTCGCATTGTTATACAATTTCAGCTATGCACACACTTCATTTTATTCCTACAGATGAACGACAGCTTTGAAATGGTCTTTCATGATGGCAAAATCAAGATAGACCTATTTTTTTTTATCAGTCTGACAACCATTCATGGATTGGAACAGTTGACGGTAGTAACGGAAAAAAATTCAAGTAAGTATGTGATGTATCTGATGTGTGCAGTTTTCTATATACCAGTGGAGCCCACTGGGTTCTCTTGTGTTGTCCCTCTTAAAATTTTCACTCTCTTCTAAAAACTTCCAGTTTCCAGTCTTCAGAAAAATTGGTTTTAAGATGAAATATTTTTGTCAAACAGTAACAATTAAGGTTTTTATTAGTGTAAGGTTTGACATCGATCTCCCACGTTTAAGCCGAAATTCCAAACTTAATTTTCAGCAGTCTTTCAATATTTTCCACTCAAATTTAGTATATAAGCTTGTTGGATGTGGTGAACGTGTGTCCAAACTTTTATTAATTTCCGATTTGTCACATCGGATGTGTGGAATTGAGCTGGAATCGTGTTTTTAATTGTTGGCTTCTTGTGGGTGGCACGACACGTTTTTGCTACTCTCTGTACAGATCAAACTATTTGCTCTATAAAGCCGGTTCTTAGCATATTTACAGGTATTGCTCTGTAGATGTGCTTTTTCTTTAAGGCCTTTTCCAACTGGTCAAGTGGTTCAGGGATTAATGACCTCTAAACGACTAGATTGTTTTACATTGTTTCAAACACTGTTATTATGCAACAATGCCATTCGGCAAACGTCAGCTGCACGACATAGACGGAAGATAGAAAAAGATATTGATAAAGATAGAAAATATCATATCAAAAACCAAAACTGGTAAAAGGGGCGGCCAAGTTCCGAATGGTTCGTCCCTTCAAAGGAGTGATATCAACACAGCAAAACATTATCCAAGTTATTCGCACCTCTAGTTTTCATTTAACGTCCAAAGTATTATTTGGTGCGATTAAGTTAGCGAATATTTTGGTGTGTTGATATCACTCCTTTGAAGGGCCGAACCATTCGGAACTTGGCGGCCCCTTTTACCAGTTTTGGTTTTTGATATGATATCACTCCTTTTTTTTTAATTGTGTATTTACTCAACTCCACTACCGTGCAGATTGCTAATAAAGTGCCACGTCAACAAGAAATTGGTCTTCAACAATTTGCTACTACCTTTTGACTATAGGCCGAACTATTCTCAACATAGTCACCTCTTTACAGGTTTTTGGTTTGGTTTTAATTTTTTTGTAATTTGTTTTATTTAGCTAGATTTGGTGTGTTGATATCACTCCTTTGAAGGGCCGAACCACTCTCAACTTGGTGACCTCTTTACCAGTTTTTGGCTTTGTTTATTGTGCTTTGTTTTTACAGTCGGTTTGTCTTTCGTGAATTGGACGTGAATACAATTTCTTGGGCAACATTGTTTAGATTTATCTTGATACACTAGTGTGTGTCTAGACACGCACGTCAGTATACACGTTGTCATTGTCCGACCTTTGGCCGTCCAATGAGAGACGGTGCCGACAATACTAACAATGGTTATAACAATATCGTACTTAACGCACCCTCCCACGCCATCCCCGTTACGCCCCCAGGCTTCAAACCATAAAAAGTACGCAGTTCGTATTGTACTACATGTTTTCATCCAATTTCATAGCTGGAAGCCGCATTGTTATCTTGGTATCGATGAATAATCACTCTACGGAATTTAACATGAGGATGAGCGGACTAGCTAGGTTATAGCTTAGCTAGCTAGTAACTACTAACACATTTTTAACGTTATTGAGGGTCAGATTTTGCATTGAAAGCAGCTTAGCTGGCACTCCTACACGAGTTAATTTTTGTCAGGTGGGTCATTGCTCTCGATTTCAACACAATTTAAGCTTTTGTACCGCTTTATTATTTTCCCCCAAGTACCTGAAATGTGCCCAACTATGCTTCAACATATAAGACACTGACGCTATGGCAGCGTCACTGGTTTACAACCTCGACAATTGAAGTGATGTGATGTTTGTTGTGATGTTTGTTGCCTAACTTGCGCGACACACTAGCGTGAAAACAAGCTAATATAAACTGCATGGTACGTCAAAATAGCACGATTTAGAAAACAAAAACTAACTCGTTTGATGCTAACACGGTTTAAATGATCCGAAGTGAAAACACCAAAGGGACCCTAATATGCTTTCCTCTAAAATTTCAGATGCTGTAGTGTTGCTGCACTGTTTAGTCTTCGTGAATTCTTACTACTGTATCCAACCATTGATACACGTAAATACAATTAAAGCTGTGGTCTAAATTTCAAAACTTTTCATGCCCAAACAAACGAAAAATAACGGCTACGCACTTGTCCATTTTCTTGGCTAATTTTTTTTCAGTGTTCTTTAGTCGCATCATCTACTTTACGTTCGTGGCACTACTGATGATGTGTCATTTTCAAGATTTTCAAGCACTTTTCAGGCATGGAATTTCGTTATTGTTTTCCAGGGCATACCCAGGTGTTCAAGGACTATCCCGAATCCTGAATATCCTGTAGAGCTGTACTACGCACACTAAAGCGATTAGCTTTTAAACATTTTCCAGCGATGTCGTTTAGCCAAGTAGAAAACTCCAATCATCACATGATGTATCATGTGTAAAAGTACAAATGGTACAAACATTTAAATACAGCAGTTAGGTTTCACGTGGACTAAACAGAACAGCAGTACTGCAGTATCTGAAACTTTACAGGAAAGTTTATTTGTGTCCCTTTGCTGTTTTGACTTCGGATCAGGTCAGTATTACCATAAACATCAAAAGACTTCATTTTTGTTTTCTAATAGATGTTGTCAAGAATTCGTTTTCCTACGGCGGCTCTGCGATGCTTCCTGTAAATAACTGTCCACCTTTCGTATTATCAAGTATAAACAATCATGCTACACCAATGCTAGTGATCTCATGTCTCTGCGTTTCTATGGTGTAGTGGTGACAGTTTCAAATGTAATAAATTATTTAAGTTTAGGTTTCAATGGATTTGGTGGTAGTTTGTTAGTTCAGGTTTTATTGAATAAACAAACGACAAAATCTGAAGGTGTAACTAATTTGATATTGCTACTGGTAGAGCAAGAGTGGCTTAGTCTATATACGCTACCCTGCTCCACATCGTCAGTAATTTGATTACTGACGATGTGGAGCAGGGAAGCGTATCCAGACAAAGCCATTCTTGCTCTGCCAGTAGCAATATTTGTACGTGAAATAAGTATTTACTTTCAACGATTATCGCCAAAGGATCGCATCCTCCTACGAACCCAAATGACAAAGCTTCTCAACGACTCATTTGCCCAAATTCCATTACTGAACAAATGTTATGTAGATCAAAAGTGCTTTCATTTGTATAACACACAGTTTAAAAATTAATACGTTTACTACTACGTGTCACATATTGGCTACATGAGATTTTTCTGGAAGACCGGTGTCACTTACATGTTTCACAGTGGCGTGGCACAAAATACAAGCGGCCAGAAAAAGAAAAAAAAAACACACGAGTGCTACTAGGAACAATATAATTATAGTAAGAATGGCGCCAATTTTTCTAAGGACAAAAGTTGCTTTTTTTTTCACTACAAGCACGCTCACGTACTATAATCTCATTCCAATAGAGCTAATTTTTAACTATGCACTTGCATTCTTCTACCAACACAACAAAGAGCCCGCTTTCCGTCCAACAAAAGCAAAACAATTAATATATCCGTTCCTATTCAGTAGTTTTCGACCAAAATTTGCCTGGTAGTCGAGTATGGAAGGTATATTTATTCAAAAAATTATGCAATTCCATGCAATAGTAAATAATAATAATCATAATAATAATATATAGACACGATGCTCGAGGCATCCACCCACCCAAATTCCCCGGCGGCAGATGTTAAGTGGAAGAAGTACCTCCATTATTACAGTTGTTTTTTTGCCGCATGAGGGAGGAAACCGGAGTACCCGGAGGAAACCCTCGCGCAACGGGCGGGAAACAGCCGGAGAAAAACCCGCACATATACACTTCCAATCGCCAGGATCGAACCCGGGTCTGTACGAAGCCAGAGATGTACACTGGTAAAGGTAGGGAGCCACAGGTAAATTTAAATCATGAAAATATCCCATAAGGGTAAAGGGACTCGAAGTATTTGCCATAGAATATAGTGATATCAGAGCCAAAATGGCTGCCACCAAGTTTGTTTTTCGAACCGTGGTCACTCAAGCTTAACTGACAACACCGAGGTGTCAGTTAAGATTGAGTGATCAGGGTTGGACGGAAAAGTTAGTAGCAGCCATTTTGGGTCTGATATCAATACTTTTTATGGCAAAAACTTGATAGTTCCCTTTAACCTTATGGAGTTTTTTTGTATGATATCATGACTTTTGGTCGATTTATGGGTTTGCTTTAGTGTAGGTACTGATTGTGACTTCCTTATGAAAATATAATTGTAAATCGTTTCTTGAAAAGAAAATCGTAACTTTGGTATAATTAATGGTCGCTGATGAATTATTTTTCCAATAAAGTGGCCGTTGTATTCATTTGATGGTAAATCAACTGAGCACGATTAAGTTAGTTTCGTTTAGGTTTATCTAGATTATTTTCTGTTTTTTTTTTTATTATTATTCAAGGAGTGGTAACCATGCACTGATTTCTTCCCCATATACAGTTTAGTAGACGATGATGTATTTTATTTATTTTAGATAAGTTACAACTACAATGTATCACTTCGATTTAATTGTGAAACGGAAGCAATAAGTTACCCGAGACTGCATTGTTACTCGACTATGGAGGACAATTAATTTGATAACAGATGGCGTGTTCCCAACGTTCACGAAAATAGCATTACAAATAATTATAATCTTTGGATTTAAAACAACCCCAAATGGCAAACCAGAAAAGGCACCTATTGGAGTCAAAAGTAAATTGAATGTCAAGTTTCAAGCATTTCTGTCACATAAATTATTTTATCTGATTGGAATCAGCTAGTAAGTAGTAGTAGTAGTAGTAGTAGTAGTAGTAGTAGTAGTAGTAGTAGCTAGCATGAAATAATGATGTTGAGGTAACTTTTTCGTATTGAAATTCTTTACACGCAGCTCTGAAACAGGACTTACTGTTGTCTACTCGGTAAACCCCGTCGATCTAAACAATTTCCAAAGCTTTCTGTCGCATTATTATTTAGCATTCAATACCAGAAAACAACTGATTAATGTCTCGGGTAAGAGAAGCAGTAGCTAGCTTTCGCCCAAATACTGATAATGAACAACAACAATCAGACAGCAATAATTAGACGCCGTGAATCCAACAAGCTGAACTTGATGGGCGGAGCACTAGCGAGCTTCTAGAAACTGTTCATTTCTTGTTGTTGTTCTTCTTGTTCGACCTTGATTGCAGAAAAAAACTAATGCATTTACCTTAAATCTGATACATGAGCTAAGCCAGAAATTTCCTGGTTGTTCATCCACAAAGAGACCACTTTTTCAATTGGTCAACCCATTACGGGACCCTGAACGATCATTATTGTTTTACATTGTTTTAACCATTGTAATTAGGGAACAACACGTGTTAGGTCTTTGCTAAATACTTAATTATTGATGGGTAAAATGAAAGCATTTGCATTTCATGTCCGGTGCCCTGTGTTTCCAGTGTCTTTTGTGCTGCATGGGACAGTGATGGATGTAGGACTGTGGGAATTTGCAATTGGTACTGTACGAATGTTGCGAGTATCAGTGGAGAGGTGGTTTATGTTGTAAGCTATAATGTAGTTTGTGGTTTGTATTTTTAGCACCGGGCGCATGACTTTGGGTCACGGCTCGGAAATAAACCAAATTGAAATTGAAAGCATTTGTACATAGGAGCGTACGGTTAAGGGCCACGGCTGCTGAGAATAAATGAATGAATGAAAGCATCTGTGTTTCATCAAACACATATAACCTCGAAATTGGCACCTAGAAACGATGGAATGGCGTATTTTATTTCGTTGATGTAGGCTTTCGGAACTGAGCTGAATTCTATTAAAGTGGACAGCAACTATCACTGCATGGGGGTGCGTTTGCACCATTTCAAATGAAAAAAAAATTATTGGTAACAATTATTCACCCGCGCGAAGTTTGGCAAAAAACGAGATCTGATTTTATTAAGGCATTTGAGTCGTTCGTTCTTTATAAACCATTGCAGAAGTTGTCCCAATTGCGATTTGATGGCAGCCCTTCTGCTGGATCACTGCATTCACCAGAGGTTGTTTACAAAGGGTCTCGGTGGGTTATTTATTCTCCTCTGAGTTGGAGGTTAGTAGAGTGTCCCACAGAGTTCCATATTGGTACTGCATCCATTTGTAATTTTCTTAATGATCTTACATGTAAAAATGGTAACGCTGATCAGTCCAAATTTGCTGATGCTTATATGCTGGATTCGGCAATTATATGCTGGATCCAGAATTATATGCTGGATTCGGCAATAATTGATGCATTCAAATTCCTTAGCCCTTGCGTCTGAGGTAGTCTACGTCACGGATAGGACTAATGACTGGCACCTCCCACTTTCCTTCACTAAGTGACAAACTATGCACTTTGGCAGAACCACCACTGATTTTTCTTTTAACATAAACAACCTGCCTCTTCCGGTTATGACTGTGGTTAAGGACTTTGGGGTTTGGTTCAGCAACTATTTAAAATTTTCCTACACACCCGTAAAATTACAGCTGTTGCCTATTGCCGCTTAGCAGTGGTGAATCGATGCTTTTCTTACAGTAGCCGCGAAGTCAAGGGACTACAAAGTCCGATTTTAGGGTATGCCAGCCAAGTTTGATCTCCAGCTCTGTTGGGCGACATTGAGCGGATTGAAACAGTCCAACGGAAATTTACAAAATCGTTGCCTGGTATGAGCAGTCAAAACACACGCTGGTGTGTCACCCACCGAGATAAACGACAACATCCAGATAATACATTTATATGAACATGGCGACCACTAGATACGTTGTGTCTTTACAGCTAAAGTAATTTGGCTGTTTTCAGCCATCTGTGGATAAATGGGACAGAAAAGGCTGAAACTTGTTTGATCAGGAGACTTGGTCGCCTCACATCATTAAAAGTCAGTTAGTTACACAGCTTACCGTCTTCTTTTTGAAAAAAACTATGTGAATAACGATGATATTTGCCTAATTACTAATTACTCACTATTACTGGCACTACCACTACTACTACTGGTACTACTAATACTACTGCTACTACTACTAACTCCATTTCTTTTATCCGAAAATAAATTCGTCTATGCGGTGAACACAGCTGGCTCTAAGCTCATTTTACAGGCATCGTTCTGGAGATATGCCCGTTCCAGGAGGCATCTTCTAATCGGTCAACTAGTTCAGGGGTTTGGGACGTGTGAACGACCAAATAGACTCTTTGACATTACTTTAAACATTTTTATTATGCAACAACGTCAATCAGCAAACTTCTGCTGCAAGACGTAAACTAAATAAAAAGGGTTTTCGGTTAGTGTATAGGTTGTTTAGATTATACAAACAGCTCCTCAAGCAATGTTTCATTACAATACAAAACATTAAAACAAATCCAATCAGCAAATAATGCTAATCATCAAACTGAACAATAAATAAATCCGTGCGTTTGCAAGGGAATACTGCAGTACTAACAAGAAATTTAATCGTATGAACCAGGTGACTGCTGTCCACAAAATGAAACGAAAGCCAACGACAAAAAAAAGGACCAGAAAACTAGATTGGTGTTTCCATTTCATAATTGCTAAGAAAATCAAATGGATTTTATCTATTTGGACCAAAAAAATCTGGTATCTGCCCTAAAATAAAACTTGTTAAGGATTCCCGCTAAGCTATGTTTCCATTTGAACTCGTGATGTTAAACGCAAAGTTTTGTCACCAAGCTAATCCCACCAACTAAGACTTCAAACGTTAAATGAAATTACTGAAAATTGCGTAGTAAGCAATTTTCTTATACTGTATTTCATTTAATCTTAGTGCTATTACTCGATGGGATTAGCTTGGCAAAAAAGCTAGGCGTTTTATATCACGATTTCACACCCCCGAAAAGCGTGGCGGTAATCCTTAAGTTTTGTTTTGGGGTAGATCTTACTTACAGTGAGCGGTTCTGAAGCTAAAACTTGAATCACTTAAATTGCAGCGACTCAAGTCCGATCAAATTTTGGCGTTTACAAATTTGCATGGATTGGTTCGCGTCCATTTGCCATTCTTCGACCTAAACGTAGAGGAACGAACTAGAGGTCACTCTTTCAAATTACAAATACCCAAATTCCGTTTGGAGTGTTGATGGCAGTTCTTTTCGGTGAAAGTTATTGGGGCTTGAAACTCCCTCCCCGAAGCGGCTGTCACCTTGAAGAGCTTGAATGCGTTTCGTCGTCACCTTAATCAACTAAATTTAACCAAATTTGTACACCAGTGGTCTTGCATCGAGCCACATCAATACGTCTTTTTCTATAGTTCGGTTGGCAGTTAGCGATACCGCCTGCATTCCCATTGCTGTTGCTGTTACTTTAACTTTTGACACGCCATGGCGCCAGACAGAAAGATGGACAATCTTGCTAGATGAATCCCATCGGAAAATCCTAGGTTCTTTTACATGCCCCAATCGACATGAGCACGAGACATCACAGGGGCTTTCTCTTCCCTGAAAACGTCTGGGATGGCAGAGGCCGGACTCGAACCCGGGACCCCTGGTACATGAGATGGCCATGCTAACCATCAGGCCACCTTGCCCCACACCGTTGCTCTTGCATCAAAATTTTTATTTTTTTTATTATTATTTATTTATTTGCACATCAATTCAGTTGTCGAAGACATAATCCATTATAGCGCGATGCCATAGCCATAAAAAAGGTACATGAATTACAAACGAAAACATCAAGTGTGCCGTAAAAAAGGGTTATATGATTGAAGTTTCACTTTACTTGTTAAAATGTATACAAGGAAGAAAATTGATGATTTTGAATTGAAATAAGCAAATGTACAATTGAAAAAAATTGGGTCTGTTTAAGTGCTGTTGTGTTTAACAATTCTGAAAGCACAACAGCACTTGAACAGACGCAGTTCTCTCTATTGTATATTTCCTTATTGCAATTTAAAAAATCATCAATTTTATCGGTGTATATTACAACAAGTAAAGTGAAACTTCAATCATACAACCCTTATTTTTTACGGCAGGGTGACGTTTTTAATGTAATATGAAAAACGTTATTGATGGGTAGAAAAATGCCACTGCCTTCGCCGTTCAGCACACGCGAATCCTAGAAGGTTTTATCTTTTTGGAAACTACAAACCTTCTTCTACCAAGGCGCTGCATTTATTTTTAAGATCTTGAAATAATTTAGCCGTGCTATAGCGAAAAAGCCACCGGCAACGCAAAACTACCATTACATTCCCAACGCCACCGCCATCGTTACGCAGTTACAGAATACATAGCGATATCACGTACATACTTATGACTAAACGAACCGTTGATAACGATTTAATTAATCTTCATATCAAAACAAATTCTAGCATGCACTAGTAATATAAAAAAAAAACTGAAACAACGATTGAATCCTGATAGATAATCCTTTTTTTTTTTTTTGTTAATTCGACAGTATTGCCAGCCATTTGGCCAATAGGATGAGCATTTAGTTAGAAGTACGTGCGTGTTAGAGCTATGAATTCTGGGATTGCGGAGCAATGTCCATGGCGTTGAGGGTGTAACTGTTGTTTTGCGTTGCCAGTTGATTTTTTGCAGTGGTTTGGTAGAAGGTGGTTTATAGTGTCCAAAACGGTAAAACATTTCAGGATTTGCGTGTAAACCCGTAGTGAAATGGACGGTTGCATCGGCAAGGCAGTAGCTGGTTTTACGAAATACGGTCAATGTTTCATGTTTAAAGTTTTAGAAAGTGCTTTTGTTGAGAGGAAAGTGGGGTGTTTGTTGTGTTGCCGGAGCAGTGCTAGTGTGCAATTAAAATCGGAATTGCGATGATCAGAATTATACTACGTGAGTATTGTTTGTTTTTAGTGAAAAGAGTAATTTTCGTCCTTGGAAAAATTGTGGCCCTTCTTATTACTATTATATTGTTGGTATTAGCGCTGACGGAGTTTTTATTTTCCTGGCCGCATGCATTTTGTGCCAAACTTCTGTGATATGTGACATCTGCAAACTTGAATTCAATGGCGTGACAAACGCTTCCAGTCTGTGATAGCCAACTGAAACTTTACCGATGGTCTGGGCAAAATTACAGGATGCCCAAACGTCTTTTATTTGTGACCTTTGGTCTGCCATAGACCCAAAGCTTCGTTTGATGTCATCAGTGCTCTCGAAGTAAATAAAAGCTGTTTAAACTTGGACAACAGGTTCAATACGTGGTGTAACATTATGGTATTGTTTTATTTTGTTTTTATTACATGTACCATCCTTGCTAGCAACGTTAGGCTGTCATTTTTCACTTTCGATATTGCGATGTGGGGTTTGCTGTGTCCTCGTGAAAGTGATGCTAGTTGTGCCACAGGAAAAAATGAAAGAAATGCTGGGAAGTATGTGTGTACTGTATGTCCGGATTAGAAGTATAAAGCGTAAGGTTGTGTATTTTTCCTTGATTCCATGGCTACCACAGGAATACATAGACATCAAAAATTCAGGATAGTTTAAATAAATGTGCTACAACTAAAAGACATGGCACACAAAACGACATCAGAAAGCCAATTCATGGCGTATTTCAATTAAGAGTTGAAGATTGTAGATAAACTGAAGACTGAAGACAAACTCAACCAATGCGCCAAACCTAACGAGTCTTCACGGACATTTTTAAATTTTTTAATATTTTTTTTATTTGGTGGATGCCTTACGTCCCGTTCTTTCCCCTTTAGCGTATTTTTGTTATTGTATTCTTACCGTTGTACTATATTCCTGCATATTTCTACAAAGCGTTATATGGTTGTTTACTAATCTAAAGGTAATTCGAGTTAACGGTAAGTTGAAAGTAATTAGCCATCAACAAAAATGATACAATTAGAGTAAGGTACCTTTACGCACTTGTGTTTCATTCAACGGACGTTACTGGATTCAAATGGCGATCAGTCCATTACCAAAACACTGTCGTACTGCCTTTACCGATATGGCCACTCGTCGGTTAACATGGGGCCATATCAGTAAAGGTGGTTTGGCAACGATCTTGAGCAGGACGGGTTCGATAGTTCAAATCCGGGTCACGTTATTCTTAAATATTTGTTCTGATCTCATATCTCTTTGATCCAGGTACTTATTTTCTAAGTTTACAATGTGTTGAACAGAATTTTTGACAATAAAAGTCCGCATTCCTTGCCTATTAGAAGCGTACAATTTAGCTAATTACGGGATTAACAGGACAATGCCAGTGAGGAATTGAGATTGGACACGAAGCCCGCCGAATATCCGAGAGAATGGATCGTGGCCTGAAAAGGATTGGCCGGAAGTCATCCAGATCGATCCAACGACTAGTTGTTAGCTTTACTAATTCTTCACTTAGAAATTTTCTTAACATTTGTTTCAATGATTGTATGACAACTATTAGAATAAAAATAAATACAACAGGTAATAAAAGTAGGCTGGGTGATGCTGCATTTTTATTTCTTTGCGCATCAATATTTCTGATTGTTCATTGACGTTTTTTGTTTGTCCGTTGACTGCGTTTCTTAGGTGGTTTAGGTCGGCCGCAGACCGCAAGGAACACATGTCTTAGCAAAACCGCATTAAGACAAAGAATTAGTATTGTCGGATGGTTTGGCTAATTGCATATGAAACGCCCTCCTCCCTGTCATCAATCGCCACCAGATGGTGAAACCGCCCTCCCCCCATCCTGATGACGTAATACTTGAACGTGCCCAAAGTGAGATTTGAGACTAAAGGCCGTCCTGTTTATATTTAGCACTAAAACAATTCTGTGGCACCATAAAGAATACTACAATTATTGGCACACTTAGTATCTAAATCATAAAACAATACTAACCAACAGTACAACAATACTAAAACAAATGAAATTTCTTAAATGATAATAATTCAAACCGCAAGCAATTTAAGCTGCATATCAGTTCTCAATACGAGTAGCGCCAGGCAAGAAAAAACAAACAGCCAAAAAAAAAAAAACTACTATTCGTATTTTGTGGTGAGCCCTATGGACTCGGTTATACCATACTGGGTAGCCGTGCCATTTTTTCCCCGTGAGCATAAAAACAAAATTTTGTGTGATATGAAAAAAATTCTATTAAAAAAAAAAATTCTATCTGATGGGAAAAAATTTCAATCTGATGGGTTTTCGATCTGACAGGAGGACACCAAGTGTCGCTGCACTAACCGAGACCTTTTAGGGACCGGTCATTATTTTTTGCCGGTGGGGGGGGGGGAGGAAATCGGGGAGGTCATGAAGTTTCTGAACCCTCTCGAGGGAGGGGGGGGGTCATAATACATTTTTCAGGTCCTGTCAAGAGGGTGGGGGGTCAAAAAAACACTGACCAACTGAAAGAAAAAGCCATTTTATTGACCTCAAAAAATAGCACTTTCAGCAGTCAAAATTTCTAAAAACCCCTCAGCTTCTGGGGGCCATGATGTGAGTGTATAAGTATAGTTTTTACAAAAAAAAACTTTGTAGAAAAGCCTTGGCCCCTGGTTTCTTGGTTTCTTCAGTCTTTTAGCTACTGACTATCTTACGGATGTGGGCATACAAGCAAACAGTGTACTCAACATACTTAACAGTATGAATCTTGAGAAGAGATGGGTGTAAGGAACATTTTAAAGAACATTTTTAATGCAACATGTCTTTTCGTTAAAAACGAAACACGTTTCCTTACAACTGGTAACTGTCGGTTTGGAGAGCTACTTACTTATTTTGGCTACAGCACTAAGCTTGGCTACAGGAATCATCAGCAGACAGTCTCAATAGGCATACGAAAAACGCCTTTTTTTTTGGGGGGGGGTCATTATTTTTGGACCTTGAGTGGGGGAGTCGAGATTTTTTCAGGGTCTCGAAGTGGGGGTGCATCGAAAGTTTTGTGGTCACATTTTCATTTCCTCCTAGGCCATAAATAATGACTGGTACTTTAGGTCAGCTGAACCGCAAATGAGCTGACCGAATTGTTTACGAACAAAACACCTTACAAAGAAATGTTTTATATTAAGTTGTCTGATGCGAACGGTATAATATTAGTTAAAAATGGGGCTGCCACACACTGCCTCAAACATTGTCACACGCCTTGAGGGGTTTTTCCCTTGTCTGACGAAGGTACCAAGTTTCGTCTTACAACAAAAACACTATCAAACAACTCGATCTGCGCATGCCCAGTGAAGCCTTGTGACCCTTAAACATTGAAAGTTCGCACTCGGTACAGCGATCATTTTGGTGTTTTGTATGTAGCTAACCAAACCGTCGTAATCAAAGACAGTGAACATCCGACAACATCAAACGTTTTGGTCAAAAGGCGTTTTTGTATAAGACTTTATTCCATGAGTGTGCGGCCGTCCTTGGTATCTTCACCGGACGAGGGCGTGTGACGACATGTTTGAGGCAGTGTGCGTCCCCCACCATTGAACCGCATTTTAATTGGATCACATCAGACGCATGATGACAAAAGGTTTCTTTTTAAGGTGTTTTGTTCCCTGCGGTGTGCGGTCGGCCTTAATATCTCCCCCCAAAAACACTAATTGTGAAGTATTCCCGCCAGGGTCTTTGGCCGTTTGAAGTCGTGATATCAAGCATCAAGCTCATTCTCCGAGTTAATTTCACCAACTAAGACTTCAAACGTAAAATGAAATACTTTAAAATTGCACGGTAAACTCTTTTCAAACTTTCGGAACTGTTTTTCGTTCGGATTAACTTTGCGAACGAGCCTGGCGTTTGTTATCACATGACTTCAAACACCGAAGAGCTTGGTGGGAATCCTTAACAAGATTTGTATTAGGGATAGCGACATCTAAACAATGCTTTCTAGTCTGGTGGTTATTGTCTCATTTCCCTACTTTGCCGAAGGAACACGTCCGAAATTGGGCAACAATTAAAATGAGAAATGAACAATGCTTGTTCACGCTATATATCTCCATGTAGTCTTTCCTGTATAGCTCAGTTTTGCAGCGTAGTGATAACGTATGTAACTATTGTAAACGCTTTTATTTCCCTGTTTGTTCCCCCTTACGAGACGATTTAGCTATATTCGTTAAAACCAAAGACCTTGGAATAGTAGTAGTATAGTCTAGACGCACCAGGAGCGCTGGCGTCGCGGCGGAGAATTGAACGGCAGAAAAAGCTACATGGTGGGGACAGTCGACAGGCCTAATAGCATGGCGCAGTGCTGCTAAACCTTGCGCTAAACATTGTAGTATCCTATTGTGGGCGTATGGAAAACTTAAGTAATTACTTTTATCAGTAAAAGGTGATTTGGAAGTAATTTCCAGTGAGCCAGTGCCATATGCGACCACCATTTGCTACCGTTTTTTTTTTAAAGTACGTTATTTTGATGCAACAGCTGTTCGGCACCTTACCTAACCTGATCAACATAACCTCAGAAACCTAGTGTTTGTTTGTGATTTATTATTAAAAATTCATTGCAAGAACGTTTTCTCACTTGAATTTTATTTTGAGCAGAGAGAAATAAAAGCGGCACTTGGGGACTGACGACAAGTTTCTTGAATTTATTTATTTTTTTACGAGAACATTTCAACAGTAGGTCACGCTGGGATTAACGCAATCTAACTCGAATTTCCACACCACGCCATTTCATGGCAATTACAATGTACTTTAAAATAATAATAATAAACTTTATTGTAACACGTGAATGTATAAGTGATCAAAATAATGGGAGGGGGGGGGAATGATTGTGCCAAAAGGGTGAGATTTAGACCCTGGGCCCGATTCTAGGAAAAAAAAGCTTCGGAAAAAAAAAGCCCCGGAAAGAAAAGCTGGTGGAAAAAAAGCCGATGGAAAAAAGCCCCGGGAAAAAAGTCTCGGAAAAAAAGCTGATGGAAAAAAAGCCGACGGAAAAAAAAGTCGCGGAAAAAAGCCGATAGGGAAAAAACACAACAAAAATCTGGAAGAAATTTCACATAAATGTTACCTTTAAATATGTGTGTGCGTAACAATGGACAGTGGCCTTAGCTGGAAATACTATCAGCACATCTGGCATGCTATTAAAGCAAGGCTAATCGAAGTTGTTCTGACCAAGACCAGGAATTACACAACGGCAAGTTTCACTTATTACGTACGATTTATTTGCTCATGCGAGAATTTATTTCCTCGTTTTATATACATCTTACCTGTTTTTTTTTTTTTTTGTGGTATGGGAGAGGTGCGAGAGGGAGAGGATTGGGGGGTGGGGGGGGGGGGGGGGGACAACACACTCTGGAAAAAAGTACCAAAGTTTATGCACTGAAATATCGAATAACTCAAAAAAAAAAGTTAAAGCAATTTTGAATAAACTTAATGTTTTCCCGAATATTCTTTTAATTATCCATAGTCGGTCAAATTTAATACTCCAACTACCTCCTTCCCCAGATACGGCAAATGTAGAAAATATATGATTCCCGATGCTTCTCCCCCTCCCATTCTATTTCAATTTTGGTGGAAACTTCGTTATTTCACGAATTGTCTCTTACTGAACACGTCTTTTTCTCTCCACCACTTCCCAGTAAAAAAAAAGAATTTGGGAAGAAACTTGTGACTTTGAGTCTTCCTGTAAATGATTCCGAAGGCAATTAAGGTAACTTTGGTCGAGTAGCAATCAGCTGATGAATGATAAATGCACACATAACTATGTTTAGGCAGTATTTGTAGGTGATTTTACACCAGATTTATTGTAATTTTTTCCCTATCGGCTTTATTTTCCGTGGCTTTTTTTTCTGGGGCTTTTTTTCCGTCGGCTTTTTTTTCCATCAGCTTTTTTTTTCCGTTCACCCTGGGCCCATTCTTACACTAACCCGAAACAGACAATTACCGTCAACAAACAAAAGCAAAAAATTAAAAGTAAATAAAAAAATGTGGCAGTGGGGGCTGGGAGGGGAGGCAGGGAAAAATGAGAAGTGAAGAAAAAAATGGGAGGGGGATGGTTACCAAGTTATGAGTTAAGCAAGTGACGGAATAATTGAGTTTTATAGGCCTGTTTATCAGGGCTGAATCGAGCTTATCCAGAAGTTGTCGGAAGTTAACCATTTTTTTTTCAAACTAGCCTACCTCTTTGTTTTTCAATGAAGAAAATCTAAGACTTATAGCTTAAGATAAAAAAAAAAAGTAACGCATGTTTAACAGGACTGAGTGCATACTACCATTACTCCTAGGTCTTTCTTTGCCCGCATGTCTGAAAACCATGCGCATGGTTTTTTTTATTTATGATTTGTAGGCAACTTCGGCGCAAAACTGAGAAGCCTCACGAGATTTTTCTGAAATAACGAAAACAAGCGATGTTTGATATGCAGGCTGTCAATAGTTCGACATTTTGATATCTTTGTTTCCCCTAACAAAGATCAAACTGACTTGTAAAATTACAACAAAAAAAATTCCAGATTGTTTGCTAAATGTTTGTCATGAAAAAACACCTACCACCCCTATGTTGTTTTTCGGTGATAAATTCCCGTTAAACAAGAGACTTTTTTTGTATGCCCGAGTTGAACAAAAATTTTTAAAAACGTGTCGGTCAAAACTCGTAACAGCACTTTAAATTATTTCTCTTGGTCTTATTTTTAGATTTCATGCAAGATGATTTTTATTTAAGCCTATTTGTTTACAAAAACCGATGTTAAAAAAAAGCCATCATACCATATGGGTCATGATTGCCAAGTTCTTCATCTGTTTAGTAATTTCCTACCAATCGGTAAAAAATAAAGGTGGCCGTGAAATTGGAATAAATATAAAAATTCGTTTCGTAGATCACACAAGAAACGAGAGAGCAGTTTAGGTAAACTAATTGTTCCTCTTTTTCTTCATTCCTGGCAACAATAAAGTATAATAAATAATTTCGACCTTTTCTTGAACAACAAACATAGTACGTATCGTGACTATACCGTTTGTTGAACCAAAAAAACGCGTTTGGTTCTATTCTTACAGCATTTTCTCTGCTTACTCAATGCACGCAGCCGACTGAGTTGTCCCCACCATGCGCGATCAGCGGCTCTTCAATTGTCAGTCAGCTTCCCGGGCGTCCCGCTACGGCGTGTTACCCGCTTGGTTAAAACGTGTCTTAATGTTGAAAGAACTATGACATGCAGTACGCACTATAATAATATAAGGGTATGTCCTTTTGATTGCGCACAAAACCATGTGAACTGAATGGTGAAAATGAAATAAAAACATACAGACGAAGATTGGGCGAAGGCAACTCAAGTTTACTGAAATCCATTCATTCGTATTGGCGCCCTTATCCTAGTCTTATAATGAACTAGAGGAAGCACTGTTTGCAACACTGGTACGGTTTGGTTGTAAATGTGTATTTCCATGTTTCACTGAATTAAGTTTCTTCAATCACAATTTTGTGCTCACTGTCTAACAATCGTTTTCATCGAATTAAGTTTGTTCAATCCATTGTTTGCGCACATTGGCTAACAAACACTGATTTTCGTTACTTCGCTCACTCAATCAGCGCATCCCGTGACGTAAATCACTGGATTGTTCTTTTTAAAAATTGACACGGTCAAGCATCGTTGCATGAAAAAAGTTTGCACTGTCTAATAATGTTGTATTGCTTGCTGAAGTCCGTTTAACGGACGTGTGGTTTTGAATGCACCTCTTGCAACACTGTTACTGTTTGGTTGCTCATGTTTGTGCGAATTAAGTTTCGTCAATCAAAATTATGCTTTGCTCACTCAATCAGCGACCCCAGGCAGGATCCAGCCCCGACCTCTTTTCCGGACTCTGTGTGCAGGCACTGACATTTAAATATTTCTATGGGAAGTAAATAAATACGCTTTTGTGGAACAAAGTTGAAACTTTTAGCCTTGGTTGCCTTGACATTTGTTTTCTGGGAAAGGCAGAAAGTATATCGCCGGGCCAAACAATGCCTCTTTATTGTTTTGTTTTCACTTACAGAGGTACTGTTGCCGGCCACTCTGCAAGATAGCAACGATAAGCCTCGTGCTCAGCAGCGATTGTTGGTAGTCGACTTTGAAACAATTCAGCTTAGCTCTGAATGGCCGCAGCTGCAAAATAAATCGTTTGTAGCTGCAAATTGGCGTCGAAATTCACAATGTAGCTTAGTTTGATTTAAAACTATATGCGCTTAGCTGAAACACGGATTCTTTCAATTCAATTCAATTTAGGCTGTTTAGTGAGGGTTGTGGCCCTAAGCCATGCACCCTATACTACGACTCATTACAAATTATTCCCAATGCACACACAATTTGACAAATCAATACACATCACATCACCTCAACAACACATTACCCCCTTCCAGCACTGCTGCACTGTGTGCCACTAAATGCTCACATCTCAGATGACAACCCACACTAACACAGGTTACAATACACACTGACCCGAAAATGCACGGACACCGCTTTGTCAACTTCAACCGTGTCAGAGTCGTCACACCACACGATCACAATACCACCGGTCACATTCCACTGTGTACAAACGGCCGCACCTCTGCAGCCTAGGAAATTACTTACTGGGGGCACCAACCACACGCACAATCCTTCCTGGAAGCACCAAACCACAGCAACCTCTTCTAATCTTACACAACTCCTCACAAAAACTGCAGCACAAATAAAGCTTTCCTGTCACCAACGCTGCGTTGAATTGGGAAGAATAAGCTAGAAAAGGGGAAAGTCGACCAAAAATGTTAATCACAACCCGTAGCAACACAGTACGTTGCCAGCACACGCAAGCTCCGCAGCGAAGACATTGCTGCTAGGGCCAGCAACTGACCCACAGTTGGCATCTCCATCCATTCGGAAAGCAGTCTGCGCTGACACGCTTACTCTGGGCAAATTAGCAAGAAGTGTTCTGGTGTTACATCCATTCCACACACTCCACAAAGTGGCGTGTCTTCCAAACCGATCCTGCACTGATGTGTACGCAAGAGTGAGTGGCCTGTGCGCAACTGAGAGAGCAATTCGCTTGCCAACACTGAAGCTCAGCCAAAACGAGCCGTGAACCACAGCTCGGCTGGATATGGTACAGAGACCGCCCAGTCGTGGCCCGATCCCAACTCTTTGCCAAACCCCTTGAAACCACCTACTGACCAGAGTCTCCCTCATCTGCACCAATAAAACTGGCATTATCTCTGCACAACCTAAATCCATTGCCTCGCATGCCAGCCCATCTGCCAGCTCGTTGCCCTGGACACCGCTATGCCCCAACCCACTTGATAGCAACAGAACTACTCTGCATCGCCACCCAAAACATCCTGCTAACTGTATAAATTAAAGGATCTACAACCTCCAGCCGTTCCCAAGAGCAGCGCAGTCGTTTCCCACACGACAGCGAGTTTGTGCAAATAGTAAAGGATGGGAAGTCTAAGTCCAAAATTACATCTAAAGCAACAAAAATTACTATAATTTCACCGACCATACTGGACGTGACTGCACACACATACTCCGCATCCCACAACACCCAGCCGACTACGCGCTTTGTCACTCAATGCCCTGTAATCCCGCAGGATCCGGCTAACCGGCTCCGCGGCACCCCTACCCAAGTTACGCATGCACAGTCTGGCAAGCAACTCACTTACACGACACTCTAGCGGTGGTTCACCACTATCAGTGCATGCACTGGAATCGATCCCATGCAACCTGTGACTATCCGCAGACACTCATTTATGGCAACTTGCAGTGCCCTAATATGCCGACGGGAGCCCATAAGGCAGCTGATAGTCTAGGGTCGCTCGGACAAACGTTCTGTAAGTAGCTAGCACGGCTCATCTCGTCACAGAGGCGTGCTTCAGTAATGCTTTGAGAATAGAGGCTCGTGACTGAACCTTGACATGCAGCTGGCTAACATGTGCATTCCACGACAGCTCTGCATCCAAGAGAATGCCCTCAAGTACTTAACTTGCTGCCTATGCTTCTTCGGTGCGATTTTCACACCATCCACAGTTAGTGCTGGAACAGCCTGCATCATTGTGCGCGACCGAGAAAAGACTACCACCTCGGTTTTTCCCGGGTAAGCTCTAAACTACGGTCACCAAGGCACTTCAGTAGATGCAAAGTACTAGGACGACGGCCTGTGCTCAAAAAACATTGTATTCTATTGTTATCGAAGCCAGGGTTACCCAAACAGACCTACTACAATACTGGGTCTGCCTTCATCGAAGCCAGGGCTCTACAAACAGACCTACTACAATACTGGGTCTGCCTTCAACGAGGCCTACGAAAACCTTTTCGAAGTATACGATACCTACATAGGGGCTGTGTTCATCATGAATGAAAAAAAATTTTTTTTTTACCGGTCGTTGGTAATGCCACGCGGAGGCAGTCCGAACGGAGAAATGTTTATTCGTCTTCGGAAACTTTCCCCATGAGTTTATCTATGCTCGCAAAGTGTTTGTAGAGCTCGGACCATTCCATAAACGAAAGTTGTAACAAAGTAACCACCGCCGTTGTTTTAGGGTCGTATTCCACAAAGTGCACTTGCGTGTCGTCATTCGTAAATCGTACTCTGATTCTTTTCTCCTCTTCGACACGAAGCGCTTTCATTTTAAAATCCAACAAGAATTTCATTTTGTTTCTGCTGTAGAGTTTGGACAGTTCCAACATTATTGCCAACATATGTTTTTCGTGTACAGTTAGCTCCAATTGCTCGATTAACACTTCTTCGGCTATTTCGATGAACGGCTCGAAGACCTGTTTCGAAGTGGGATCCATAACGCTTTTCCATAGACCCTCGTCCGTGCTTTCCCAACCTTTCCAGGCGAACCTATTTTCTTCTTCGTCCTTGGACTGCAATTTTTCCCTCCACTGATTGAGTACAAATCTGTTGATCTTTTCACCCAGTCGATATAGGTAGGTCCATTCCAACGAGTTGAGTCTCAACTCTGTGGTAAGCCCTGCCTGTTTGTTAAAAACGAGAGTCGGTCCGCTTTCAATCGTACCATTGAGGTATTTACTCAGCATAAAATAACCGCTAGTGGCGTCCATGATCAGAATGTATCTTAGAGTTTGTTCTTTAATAAAAAATATATATTATATTTTATTCAACAAACATTATTACAAGCAACAAATCACCGAGCCATTCGTTTCTTTTTCTCTCTTCGCTCTCTTTGAGCCACCCTTCTTTTTTCCCTGAACACTATTTTCTCTTCTTCAGTCATTCTCGCACGTCGGTCTTTTTCCGCAGCTTGTTTTTTCTTTTTCTTGATAGGAGTGAGTGTGGCGTGCCTATCCCTATCTAACCGTCTTCGTTTATCCCTGGCTCTCTTCTTCCACTCTTCTGGATTTTGCACTTTCAACTGCCTACTCTCCCTCATCCGCAATCTCCTCATCCCGGCTTCTCGAACCCCGACATTTTCAACTTCTTTCAGCCTCTGTTCCACTTCATCCCCGTTCCACCGAGTTTCCGCCTCTTCATAGCTGATTATACCGTCGGACATACCTGTCCATACTCCGTCATCGTCATCGTCTAACGACTCCATGATCAAATTATTAAGATAGCTATCCCCATCGTAGTCATCATCCTCATGGGAATAAATATATTTGATGCCACAATGTCCGATTGCAAAAGTTTCTACTTCGTTCACGAAGAATCTCTTGTCGTCGTAGGCCGACAGTAGGGATTTATTCACCACGGTCGTGGCCAGCTGGTGATGGCTGTCACTGGCGATCTTGTACCAACTCCCTCTTTGTTCCTGATTCGAATGGAGAGTCGCCCTATAATCTTCGTGGCTTAAGTGATTCTCCACGATTCTCTTGGAAATTCCCTTCGCTTTTTTTCGTTTCGCTTTGGGAGGTCACGAGCGAATACATCTTGCTACTCAACCCCACAAACTCTTTTATCGGGACTCCCTGCGCGGCATCTTTCATCTTTCCCAACACTTGCTTGTTGACGTTGCAGAACAGTGGGTGTTGAGGATCGTAGTTGCTAGTGTCGAATCTACTCATGTTTTAAGCCATGTCCGCATACACGTCCACGGTTTCGTTGCAATAGCACAGTGAGTCCGTGTCTCTGAACAGCAGTCTTGCTCGATCTCCATATTGGGAACGTATGTATCGGTAGTGAAATTCGTAGAGAAGGAGACACCGTCTTCGATTCCTTTCGTTTTGCCGTATGAAAATCTATATATTGTTTCAACCAGGGCTTCTGATTGAAACTGAGCACCCGCCTGACGTGACGAAGGACCAAGCCGTGTTCGAGGTAGAATTTTAGGTTCCGGTAGTGAATTACGTACCGCGTCTTACTCAGTAGGTTGGCCACTAGCTTCACGACAGGTTTCACTGGTTTTCCTCGCAACAAATATTTCGAATAGTCTGAAACTAATTCTTCTCCTATTTCAAATTTTTCAGGAGCAAGCGGGTAGTCGTTGTGGAGCTCGTGAAGTTTGTTCGGGTAGTCCAGATCTACTTCCAGAATGTATCCCACCGACGACGTGTCTGCTATCTTAGTCACGTCAAAAGGGCGAATCTCATCTTTAGTCAAATACCTAAAGCCGTTGTAAGGCAGCAGCTGGCTCATGGCCCAGCCGTAAGCGCTATTGAGGTCCCAATCTATGATGTACTTGTTAGGTTTTGTTGAATCGTACGTTTCGGGAAGGTACGGGTTGTTGGCCTTAGCGAACCTTCGACTAATGAAACTAACTCCACCCCGTATTCCCGACAAAATGAAGTTGTGGTTGCTAGCGTGACTAAATAGTTCCAGTTCAGCCTTGGTCATCTTTAGAGCTGCCGCCCAGCTAAACCCTGGGGTGGAGACGTAATAGCACGGATCTATGTCGTGGTCTCGCAAGCAGATCCTGCGGAATTCTTCGAAAATGTCTGCCAAAAGCAGACTGTCGGTTAGCTGATACATTTCGTGGTAAGAGGAAATTTTTTTGATTTTCAGCATACTCCAAATCTTTTTGGCGTGATCGTATTGTTCGTCACTTAGGCCTTCTTCTTTGAGTTTGGAATAAAAGTCTTCCTTCGGTGGTAAAGACTGTTCTTCGAACACACTCATGTTGGAAACGTGTTCGTATGGGTAGTAACCATTACGGGTTAACAGATCCACGGCAGTCTCTTCCCGGACGTCGGGAAGGAACCATTTGTCCTTCCCACCAGCTTTCAAGAACAGCTTCACCGTCCTAAACTCGTAATCTCGCTTATGTCTCTCCACCAGAGTTTTTAGCGAAGAGGAGAGAAAATTATAGCTGTGTACGAACTTAAGCCGAATGTACCTTTTCTTTTTTTTTCTTTTCATCCCATCCCGTTTCAACGGTGATGGTCATGCTCATGAACCTTTCCGTATTTCTCGCGAGGATTTCTACTTTTTCCGGAAACTTGTGCACCGCTCTTACCAGTAGATGCATATCGTAAGCTTCGAGGCAGTGAAATACCACGGGGATCGTGGTGCGCTCTCGGGCATTCAGATTACAACTCGAGTGAGAAGCTCCTCTGTACTGGCCGGTAACGTGGCAGTGATCCCGGACTTTGTCGTCTCTTGAACCGAATGGCTTTTTGCAGTAGATGCAGTCTACAGCGTGGTTAAAATCAGCCTCTTGGACCTAAGTGAGACATAGTGGTTGGACTCTTTTTAATGTTTCGTCATACTCGCGCGCTTCAATCACCAACTGATCGAGGAATTGTTCAACGGCATCCTCTCCCAGGTAATAAGCCGTTCCTTTAATGTTTCCAGGCCCCACCACGACGTAGCCGAAGCTGCAAGGTTGATGGTGGTTGATTTTCTTCCCGGAGCTGTTAGAGGAAGGAACGGGTTTCAGAAGGCACTCGAAATCGGCGTATATGATTTTGGGGTGAATATTTCTTCTATTGAAAGCTTCAAACTTCAAAATGTTTTCGCCCGGTTTTAAGAATTTGAGCGCTTGAGGTGACGGATTGGTTCTTGTACAGTCCAGTTTGTGTTTGTCTCTCAGCGATGCCTTTCCATAATCGGCGAAACAATTTCGACAGTAATATTTCGGGTTGCTTCCCGATCCCTGGTGTCGGAGAAATTGGTCACAATCCACGATGGCGCAGTAGTGAAAATTTGTCGACTCGTTGGTAATTAAAAGAAGATCTACGGGTTGGCCTTTAAAATTCGTGCTCACACGAAGGGGGTGCAAGCCGTTCTCTTTGGTATAAGCAATCACATTGATCGATAAATGATTGTTGGCCTTCTCGAATGCGTTAATGTGATCCAGCCGCGTTGGAAAGTCCAGCATCGAACAATCTATCGTTCTCACATATACTTCGTATTCTCTCGGATTCACCATGCTTAATTTGTGTTTGGCAGCCAGAATTGAATACAAGAAGCACTTGTGGTCTGTGAAATTTTTAACATTGACTACACACTTCCACTTCTTTTTTAATTTTGCTGGTAGAGGAATGTAAGAGCCCAGTCTGAGCGGGTCGATTTTTGCTACTCGGATTGTGAGTTCGTAGGAGTGATTTATCACCCAACCACTCCCTCTTTCGGCGAATTCGTTGATGAAACGTTGGATTTTACCATAGGCTGCGTCTAGCAACTTGGGAATATCTAATGGATTATAGATTGAGGAGTAGCGGGACTGAAATCCAGTTGGTATTTCTTGGCCATTTCGAACGAAACTCGCTCCTAATCCAATTTGAGCTCTGCAAGTCACCAATTGCCGGAGACATTCGTACAGTAGAGCTTCTATACCTTTTCGCATCAACATTAAAAGGTACAACGGGTCTACAGCCTGCACAGCTTTCGTGTACTTTCTGTGTTCGAGTCCTCGCTCACAGAGGATGGGATCGTCTGTACAGCCCAACACCCTCTCGAAGCAATCGCACTCGGGTGGGTAACTATTCCTGTGTCTCTACGAGGTGTTGTATCAATCTTTCTCGCGTAGGATACTTTTCAGCGCAGTAAACACAGGTAAAGTTTGTTTTTTCCATCGCTCCAACTGAATGATTCTGTTTAATAATATAAATAACATGAACAGTAATAATTTCAACGTCCTGGTCTCAGTTTAATAATATAAATAAAAAGAGGAAAAATTTGGTATTTTTGTTGTTATTTTCCTAGAACAAGTGGCTTTTCGTCGAGCCAACTGTCGAAGCGCTCGTCGTAGCCTTTCCACCTGACAAGGTTACGAGTTTTCCCTCCCACTTTTTTAGTCTTCATAATCTCTTCGACTAAAAACAGATCCGGCGCGTTAGTTTTCTGCAACTCTTGCTCGTAAAAAGTGCCTTCGATTTTACTACCCAGTTGGTCGACCAACCTGAAGCAAGTCGGTCGAGTTTTTCTGACTTCACTCACCTCGAACAGTTCGTTGGTAAAGTTTTGCAAATATCCCTTGTCGAATACAGATTTTTCCGTTGTCACTCTTACTAAATCCCTGACTTTGAAACTATTCTTCTTCTTTTTGGAAGGGCTCTTTTTCAGCAATATGTTTCTGATCTCCGGTTCATCGCGTTTAGTTACTTCGGATGGTTTCATTTTAATGGTAGAATGAACTTTGTCGTTGTAATCTTTGACAATTTCATCTATTATGTCTATCCACTTGTGGTTTCCACATGTTCGACTTCAATGTGCGATTTAGGCATTCTACTACGGTCGCCTTGAGTTCTGACTTGTCGAATAGTGGTTTATTTTGTGGCGTTTCATTAGTGCTGCGAAATCTTTATTATAGTATTCCTTCCCTTCGTCGCTTTGTAGGCTTTTAAGTGGCTTAGACATCGTGTTTAATATCTTGTTAAAAGCGCCAGTGATATCCGCGGCGTTCTTCGATTTCACAGGAACGGCACAAGCGTATTTAGAGAATACATCGATGGCAGTCAGCAAGTGTTTGTAATTTTCGTTTTGTTCCGCGTAAGGTATCATCTCCACCAGGTCCGCTTGAACTAAATCACCTATCCCGTAGCTAATAACACGCCTTCTCGGAAAGTTTCGCCTAGCTGGCTTGTGTAGCTCCTCCACTAAAGTTTCCATTTGTTATTATTTTTTTAAATTCCCATTCCCAACTTTACTTTGGTTTTCATAGCTGCGGCTACGGCAGCTGCTGCCAACTTCTCTTACAAACCATTTTGCTAGATTTTGCTACTTTTACTGCATCGGAGGCCAACTTTCTATCAGCTTCGTGCCTTCATTCCAAGTCTGGTTTGGCAGAGTATTCGATGTCGTGCTGTTTGCAGGCCTCATCCAGAGAATTGATAGCAGCATCGCCTCTGTTCAGTCTCTTGTTCAGTTTTGTTCCCGGACCGCAATAGTTGTATCCCGGAATGTGAAGTTCCACCGGCAACTTGTCTATCGCGCTGTTGAACAATCCAGAGCCTCTGCTCTTCTGAAACTGTGCTTTCCTCGTGCCGCACACTTTGCACTCGCCCTTCAGAAGGTTGTCGATAATTCTTAGTCACAACGTGCCTGACATTTTTACTGGCTGTAACTCTTTTGCATTTGAGGCAGTACATCTGTTTATTTATAAAATGAGAATGAAAAGGTATTTTAGATTAGCTGTAACTCTTCTGCATTTGAGGTAGTACATCTCGGTTTATTTATTGACATTTTGACATTTTTACTGGCTGTAACTCTTTTGCATTTGAGGCAGTACATCTCTGTTTATTTATAAAATGAGAATGAAAAGGTATTTTAGATACTAGTTTTGCAGAGAATTTATCAAAATACCATTGTTTTTCTAAAGCAGCTGAAAGCTGTCATATGTTAAATTATGACATAGCCGATGTCAATAAGCAACCATCGACTGGTAATTTACTGAATTTTCCAGAGGACGTAAGTTGCATCATTTGCGGCCCTGCCGGTTGTGGAAAGACCAATTTAGTTATAAATTTCCTTTGCAATCCAGGTTGGTTGAATTATGACAGCCTGCGCGTGTACTCCAAGTCTTTATTTCAAAACAAATATTTCCATCTCAGGAGAGCTTTCGAGGAAATATGTCCGGGCGTAGCTAGATTTTGTTCCGACAACGAAGATATCCCACCACCAGAAGAACTGGCAAAACGGTAATTTTATTGGACGATTTCATGATTGAGAAACAAGACAGAATCAAACGCTATTTTGCCTACGGCAGGCACGCGGACGCCACGATCTTTTATTTATGTCAGACTTACAGCAGGATACCCAAGAGAGTTATTCGAGACAATTCCAACATTATAATTCTCTTCAGGCAAGATGAAGCAAACCTCAAACATGTCTTCAATAACCACATTAGTGGTGACATGATTTTCGACGAATTTCGTAGCATGTGTGGTGAGGTTTGGAACTCTGTTCCGTACGGATTCCTACTCATCGATAAAACTAAACCCTTGGATCGAAGGTATAGAAGAATGCTCGACTAACAATGACGTGTCTGCCAAATGTTTTTTTTTTTTACATTAACGTAGGTCTAGGTTTTTGTTGACATTAACGTTTGTTGACTTAAACATTATTTTATAAAGTACTAAACTGTCATGTCTACTAAAACTAAAAATAAGAGAAGCAAACCCCAGAAAGAGGTCGATCAGTACGAGGCTCTAAAAATGCAGCGTGTGCCATAGAGGTTCGATCGCGAGCGTAAAAGTACCGTACGCTTTTCATTTGTTGTGCCAGGAACTCATGTATTGAGCATACGTAAGCAAATTGTCTTGTACATAGTTATTTCCTTGCGTAAACTTGTCTCATAACAAAAATTTTTTGAACCAAAAAAAAACATTTTTACGAATCCAGTACCTTAATCAGCCCCTCCGTTGGAACAAATACATGCAAATGAGAAATCCAACCAAATCAAAGTTGAGACCAAGGAAAACTTGAAATAAATCTGTTCAAGTCATGTCTACTAAAACTAAAAATAAAGAGAAGCAAACCCCAGAAACCGGTCGATCACTACGAGGCTCTAAAAAAGCGTCTGAAACAAAAATTTCAAAATATAAAACTGGAAAAGCAGACAGAATCTGAACATTGGCAAAAGATATTCAAACCAGTAGTTGATCCTATAGTAGACCAGACTAAAATGCAGATGCTACAGGGAAGCGAGGCTTCGGCTCAGCGTCAACGAAAAATCAAAGAACTGTTGGCTCTAGAGGCTGGACAGAAGAAACAAGAAAAATATCACGTGAAACGGTTAGAGCATATTCAGAAAGCTCTGGAAGTGGCAACGGGCCGCGTCGATACTGAAGACGAGAATATAGACAGTGACGATGGCGAGATACAGTTTCGCGCGGGTGCCAGGAGACGACTTTACAGTTCCATAGGTACTTTACCTGACCCGCCCTCCGACATGTCACTTGCCCTCAGGAGACAAATGGAAGAGGCCTCTTTACTCCGAGATTCCGCAGTCAGACTCGGTCCGCTAGCTACCAAGTATCTAAGCATGTTTGCCACTCGAGAGACTCTGACCGACCCCACTTTTGGCATTCGATACGACCCGGAGACTAAACGTTACGTGATTGGTGCAATGGAGGTACAATTTCAAGACGACGACTTGATCATGGGAGGAAAATAGTACGAAGGGACGGACGATTTGTGGCAGTTGGTTATGTTAAAAAATCCTTCGAAGCCACCGGATGGAGATGCTAGCCTTTTGAACTACCACGATATTCTGAAGAGGAGTAAAGCCGTATATCACAACAACGACGACAGTACGAGAAGACTAAAGTCCAGCGCCGGTTTCAAGTACACGACTTTTATAAAACCTGTTTGGGGCAGACCTGCCGAGGTTGTAGGGAAAGGATACCGGTTCTATAGAGATCCGAATGACTTGTGCGAAAGACTGAAGCTCCTCAGAGCCTCTACAGAGGCTGGCAATAATTCTCTGGACGAAGAATTCGTGCACATTTTCACAGAAATGCGGAGCAAAGCATTGCTGTCCGATGGAGAGTACCGAAAACTGATCGGTGAATTCTGTAGATGTTAACTAATGTATTAAACTAAAAATATGTCGATCATACTTTCCTCTGAAAAAACTGACTTTGTGACCAGTTTTCCTTCCCCGTTGATATTGGAAGGCACTCACGAATTGGCTCTAGTCAATCTGGAGACTTACAACTCCATTCCTAACGTTATAGAGGACCTGACCAACTCTTTCACTTACAGCACGGACGGCGGTAACACCTGGATTAAAATCGTCGTTTCAGAAGGTTGTTACGAATTAGACGAAATTATAAACATCATTTACAGAAAATTCAAAAAGAGCAAGCATTGGGACGAGACTAATAACGTTTCCTACGTTCTATTAAATGGCAACGTAAACACTCTAAAGTGCGAACTAACTATTACTGAGGAGATATAAGGTTGATTTTTCTGAACCGTCCAGTATCGGAAAGATTTTTGGTTTCGATGCTAAGACTTACGAATTTGGGGAATACATCGAACCAAACACTGTCAACATAATAAATGTAAATAGCATACTGGTACATTGCAACTTGGTTTCGTGTTCTTACGTGAACGGATCATCGCAACCGACTCTCTACTCGTTTTCCCCCAACGTCTCCCCGGGATATAGAGTGGTTTCTTCGCCTCACAATCTGATATATCTGCCCGTTACTAAAAACGTGGTTTACTCTATTAGAATTTGGTTGACCAACCAGGCCAACAGGCCTGTTAATTTGAGAGGTGAGACATTAACGATGAGACTACACTTACGAAAAAAATAAAAAACCTAATATGCTGAAATTTAATAAGAATATTATTAAACCGACTGTTCCCAGTTTACCTTTAGCTAAAGAACCAATAGTCCACAACCAATTGGGAGGCTCTTATAAGAGAGAAACATTGCCACGAGCGAAAGGGGGGAACAACGAGACTTTCAGAGCTAGAAGGCGACAATTTCTGAGTCCTGTAAATGTCAAATTCATAGACAGTCTCATCAGTGCCTAAAGATGGAGAGCAATGAGGAATATCTGAACCTTACAGAACCATTCATACTGGACGAATCAGTCGTCAGTTACAATTATCACGAGTACGGGCCAATAGTGGGTACGAACGTGAATACTCCCAACAGCGAAATCATAATTACGGTTCAAACCAAGATTTATTCACCCATCCGCACAAAAGCTACATTCACGTGAAAGGTGTTCTTGTCAAGAGTTCCGACAGTTCGGTATACGCCGTGACAGATAAAATTGCTTTGGTGAATAACGCCGCCGCATATTTATTTAGCATGATACAATATAAAATAGGCGACAAGACAGTCGACCAATTAAATATGCCCTGTTTTGCAAGCACCATTAAAGGCTTAGTAAGTTGCTCTTCGGAGCAGCAGGCAGAATTGACCAATAGAGGATGGATTTTAGACTCCCATAATGCATCTTTAACAGACGATACTACGAATTTGATTCTGAAACACAAAAGAGACGTGCTCTTTGCCCGCAACCCGAAAGGCAGTTTTTCCTTCGCCGTGCCATTGTCCCACTTACTGGGCTTTTGCGAAGACTATACGAAAATTGAATATGCTTGTCAACAAACGCTGGTGCTTATTCGATCGCCGGACGATAATGCTATATTCAGAGCGTCGGGGGTTGATGCCGGCAAGATAGTCTTAGAACAAATAACTTGGTTCCTCCCACACGTGATTCCCTCCGACGGTCAAAAAAACAAACTGTATGCCATAGTGGATTCTGGCATCAGCGTCCCCCTCGCATTCAGACACTGGTACGCTGACCAGTTAGACCTTCCCACCTCGACAAGCTGCGCTTGGAGATTGATTACTACTTCGGCTGTTGAAAGTCCGAGGTGAATAGTAATAGGTTTTCAAACTGCAAGAGACAACGCTCAATTCCGAACGTTACCCTTTTCTCGATTTAAATTTAAATTTTCCGCAAGGTACATTTCTAACTTGTATCAAATGATTGTAGATTTTAGGAAGAGTACTACGGGTTGGGGTCAGGATCGTCCGGACCAGCTTATGAAGTCAATACGTTCTCGAAGAATTATCCTTTGGTTGCCCTCGACGTCTCAAAACAGTCAGAGAGATTGTCCTCTTCAGTTATAGATCTGCAAGTAAAAATGTACTTCGGGGCTGCCATCCCACAAAATACGAAAGCTTTAGCATTGGTCATTAGCGACAGAATAATGTATTTAAAATTGGACGGGAGTAAAGTCGAGGTTTTGGTATGATCTTTTATTTGATTTGATTTTTCATAAATAGGATAAATCATGTACAAAAACGTAGCAGTCTCTTTGACTCCCCATCAAAAGCAAAAAAATGTTAAAACACGTCAAAGCTGGCAAAGTTCCTTCGTTCCGCCTTTCCAATTCTCAGCTAAAGAGAGGGAACGTGACGCTTCCACTCACTAAAACGCAACACGGTAAAGTATTGAAGGCTCGCAAAGCAGGTCAAGGACTGAGCTTGAAACTTTCTCGTAATCAAACTGGCGGCATAATTCCTCTCCTACCCGCCCTGGCGGGGTTGAGCGCCATCAGTGGTTTAGCTGGAGCAGCCTCTGGAATCTCCAGAGCCGTCAACTCGGCCAGGAATAACGCCAGGCAGCTGCAAGAATTGAAAAGGCATAACGCCGCCATGGAGGCGCTCGCCATATATAGAAAGAAGGGAGCCGGACTTAAAAAACTTTAAAAAAAAGATGTCACAAAAAAGAAAAACTACCAAAAACCAAAACCATGGATGAGGTATTTATCTGAAGCACGTGTCCCATTAAACAGGGCTCTGACTAATGTAGATTTAAACAGTTTTGCCAAAAAATTAGGCGTTACCAGTTACAGAGGGACGTTCAGAAAAGACCTCCTTCCTCAACATCTGCGGCAGAATGGAGAGAGTGGCATAGTCAATTTACAAGACTCCTCAGCTCCAGGAAGCCACTGTGTGTGTTATTTCAGTAGAGGGCCCAGCTGCTGTTTTTATTTCGATTCTTTTGGTTTAAAAGCTCCTCTAGAGATCAAAAGATATCTCGGTGGTAACTTCCTATCCAACCACCGTCGTATCCAAGATTCTAAAGAGGTACTGTGTGGCCAGTATTGCTTGTACGTAATTCAACGTTTGTTCCAGGGTGAAAACTTTTTTTCAAATTATCCATAACTTGAAGAAAAAAATATGAGCTTCGTCGATAAATTTGGTAGCTCTGCAAAACGGATCAAAACGGCATCGCATAATGGAGATTTCTTGAGCGGACCAGACACTGATTTTAATGCCAGCCAGAAGAGAATTACCAACCTAGCCTCTCCTATTTCTGACTCAGACGCTGCTACCGTCACATTCGTTAAAAACGCACTTGGTTTCTCCAAAAAACTGTAGAAGGCAGTTTGAGTTTAGCTGGAAACAGAATAGTTGATTTGGGGGCTCCCACCAGTCAAAACGAAGCAGTCACTCTAGGTTACCAGAAATAGGTTTGAGTAAAGATTTCGATGAAATTTAAGCTTGGCTGACAAGAAATTAGTAAATTTGGGTCAGCCATCCAGTGACGCAGACGCAGCGACCAAGAAATATGTAGACAGACAAGTAAATCGGATTAGGAGGGAATTACGAGTTCTCAGGCGCGTCTACTGTTTTTGTTCGAATTTAGAAATGAGAGATAATTTTAAATGGTTGTCAGAAAATGGCCAACAGTACATCACGGCTTCCGAACTCGGTCGGATAACTAAAGTAATAGCCCTTGCCTCACGTATCAATATTCAATTCCAAGTGGGTTTGCAGGTCGGAGCTAATTCGGTTAAGACCATTCATAAAATTGCTAGTGAGGCAGCCACCGTGGTCAGCTTTGACAGGACGCTAATAGAACTGCAAATTGGGAACACGATTTTGGTCTCCAATTCAGGAGTCATTCCGACTGGGCACCATTTGTTAGAGGTACATTGCGAGTTTGAAGGATAAGAGCATAAGAAAACCAAAAATAAAATTAATACCTCTTATTATTAAAGACCGCAAGTAACCAATATGAGTAACGATAATGTTTTCGCCCTGGGCCCTCACACCACCGTTCAAGTCACTTCCTTCGGAGAAAATGCTGTCGTCAACTTCACGTCGGGCCAGTCCCAAATTGATTTGAAAACTCAGGAGTGGGAAGTCTTGTTAAAAAATCACGGCGATTTAAATCAAGAAATTTTGAAACGTAGGGCCAACAAAGATAAATTTGACGGAAGCGCCGATGAAAATGCGGCCTTGGGTCCTATTGAACAGATTCAAAATGTGATTCAGTTGTTCCTAAGTCCATCAACGAAAGCTGTCTTGTTAAATCAGTTTAATTCGTTGTTACTCAATGCCCTCGATTCTATGTTTCACGCAGTGCGTCTTGGAGAAAATAAAAGACTGAGGATAAAATTTAACGGCGACGCTACTCGACTCGTGTTCTACACTTTCGATTGGAACATGATTCCGATAACCCAATGCGAAATAAATTTTGCGGAATGGAACTCGTTCCTCCAAAACATTCCGGAAATCATTGAAATTCTTAAGAATCCCTTGGACGAAATTCAACAACAGTAAGGCTGTTGCGCTTTGCTGCAGTCCGATGCTTAACACTTTACACCTGTACCCAAAACGGGAAAAATATTGGGAAATTTTAATTTTTGACACGGCAGATCGATAGGGGAGGTCCAAATTCCGAAGAATTTTGATTTTGCTGGAATTCTGACCATATTTTGAAAAATTCAAAATGGCTGCCGATATCTGGGAGAGAATGGAAAAACTTGGCTAAAATTAATATTTTCTTTTTTTTTTTTTGGCTGCAGAAAATTAATTGCAGTATGGGGGAATATTGACTGGCGAGAAAAATATAAACAAGTAAAGACATTCAGCCTTATTAGTTTTTCGTTTGATTATCATTTGTGACCAATAGATGGCACTCTATGTTCAGTGATAGACTCACAGCATTCAGTTAGTTAAGTGTATTACAGTTCTCTCAATAGATGGAGCAATGTTTCAGCTGATGGTGCTTGGCCAGCTTTCACTTTCGTTTGTGTATTTTATCAAACTCTCAATAGATGGCACTTCAGTTACTGCTTAGCACTGATCACTTAGTTAGGTGTACTACAGTTCTCTCAATAGATGGAGCTATGTTTCAGCAGTTTCAATTTGTGTATTTGACTATTCAAACTCTTGATAGATGGCACTTGGTTTACTGTTTTGTGTATTTTATTCAAACTCTCAGATGGAGCTCTGTTTCAGTTATTCAAACTCACAATAAATGGCACTTGGTGCACTGAGCACTTTCATTTTTCGATTTTATTAATTTCTTGGTGACAATTAGTTTGGGTTGTAAACCGCACTTGATACAAACGATACAAACGGTGCGGTTCAGAAGTTACTGACTGCTGTCCCCCCCCCCAATAGGATTGTGTCATTCTGGTTTGACTAAAATATCTCGCTTTGGCGTAGCTAAAATGTGGTGTGTTTTGGGCAAAGGGAACGGAAGCACATGAGAAATTAGCCTTCGAGGGCTAATTTTTACCCAAAATGCTTCCAAAAAAAAAATCTTTATTACCGGGGAAAATTAACAGGTGTTTTTGTGTTTATAAACTTACTAAATTTGTAGATAAGCTATTGCATATTTCATACTTACTTTTACAAGTGTCCATATTTTTTTTAAAGTAGAATGTAGGTCAAGGTCATTTTCTGGAATCCTCCTAATGTCCCGCTTAGGCCCACGTTTTTTTTATTTTGACCTTGTGGGCACTAAGCGGGACATATCGTGGCATAGGGGGTTTTCCAACGCTTTTTTACTTAATCCAAAAATATAGCCTAGGACGGTTAGACTATACTCAAGGAACACTGCCTGAGAAAACCTAAGACGGGAAAATTTTCTGAGCACTGCAGCGAGGTCGGGCCGCAGCGGTGTAATCGATGCGTGTTTTTTTTTTAATATATTCCACGTCAGCAATCGTGTAGTGTACGTTTGTGTCAAAATAGCTAGCCCTAAATTGACACAAACTTCATTACACGACAAACCAACGTGCGGTCCCCACTGGAAAACGATTCAGAGCAAGCAGTTAAACGCAACAATATTTCTTAGGCTAGTAAGATACATTGTTCCGTTTGCTACCCTTTCATTCTCGAAAAACAGTCGGTGGTAAGGGATAGAGGGGAAGGACAAACAGACAAACAACAAACAAATACAACGTCCCTCAAGTTCATAGGTGTCGACTATTTTTCCGAATTATCATACGTCGCATTTCCTCTCCCGAAAAAAAGCTTCACAAAAAAACGTTTTTTTTTAAGCCCACTAAAACTTGTGTCAGGCCACGGCTTTTTCGGACGTATTAGTCAACCTACGATGGAACTAACGGCGCTGTGCAAGACCGAAACTCGCTCCACCCGAGGATTACCATACGCCATCGGCGATAAACTAACTCCGAATCACCCGTGTTATAACAATAATTAAAGAACAGGACGTACAAACAAAAAATAATGCGACTCCGGGCAGTACGTAACCAGCTGAGGTGGCTTGAAAATTGTGACTGAGTCGCTCCACAAACCCCAGATTCCACGCTGAAAGGATCCACGCCTCGTGAGCCAAATCCACAGAAGACGTAACAAGACTTTGTAGCATTTTGTAAACAATAGTGCTCAAGCCACGCTGCAGTTGATTGAATAATTCGTAGTTGAATAATTCGCAGTATAAGGAAGGCATTCGTATAAGATCGTAGCGTAATTCGTAAAATAAAGCATTCGTAGTTGAATAATTCGCAGTATAAGGAAGGCATCCGTATAAGATTCGTAGCGTAATTCGTAAAATACAGCATTCGTAGAATAATTCGCAGTATAAGGAAGGCATCCATATAAGATTCGTAGCGTAATTCGTAAAATAAGGCATTCGTAGCAGGATTCAACACTGGTGTGGTTGAGCACTGTGAGAATGTACGCCTCGTGCCGAATTTGTGGATGGTAGCACGGAGTAACGACAAAGCAATCAGGTGTACAAATGAAGTTGCTTTTTCGAACTGTACCATAATTAACAAGCCACCAATGTCAAAAAAAAATCTGGCCGTACTACTTACATTTTCCCGTGATAACACAGCCGCAAAAATAAGGCAATTTAGGCGTGCAAATACGTTTGTATGCAGGAAAAGGACGTATTAAACCAGGACTTGCGCACGTCCTGTTGCACTAATGTCAATGCCGAGCAAATTAATTAGTGCAATAAAATATTACGAAGGCAGCATTTTAATCTTTTTGGCGGCCTGAGAGCAGACGTTACGTAAATGTTCAAAAGGATGCAGCATCATTGTGTCGCATGCAATAACGGGAAATAATAACGACGCAGTTTGTATCTTGTAAAGAAGCATTGATGTCACGCTCCAATTGACTCGAGTAGAAATTTAATTGAACTGTTTAACGTTTTGTAACCTTTGAAGGTCTGAATTTTATTTTTAACAAATGTCAGTTGTTCCTTTCGCAACAGGATTTTCAAATAAAGAGTATTCTTTTGTATCCTTCCACCGCTCTGAACAACACAGTTTGATCTCGTTTCGTAATGTCAAAAAAATAAATACATTTCTTTGAGCCTTGTGTTATCGGAAGCAAACTGACGCTCGTATAAATGAACGGCTCAATTTTGAACATTGCCGCACGGTTTTTAAAAGGGAAAACAAGGCTAGTGAAGGGGAAACAATCCTAATAGAGTGGAGGAGAAAATAAATAAATGGTGGTTAGTTTGTTACAACTTTCGTTTACGGATGGTCCGAGCTCTGCAAACAGTTTGCGAGCATAGATAAACTCATGGGGAAAGTTTCCGAAGACGAATAAACATTTCTCCGCTCGGACTGCCTCCACGTGGCAGTACCAATGACCGGTAAAAAAAAAAAAATTTTCATTCATGATGAACACAGCCCCTATGTAGGTATCGTCTACTTCGAAAAGGTTTTCGTAGGTCTCGTTGAAGGCAGACCCAGTATTGTAGTAGGTCTGTTTGTAGAGCCCTGGCTTCGATGAAGGCAGACCCAGTATTGTAGTAGGTCTGTTTGGGTAGCCCTGGCTTCGATAACAATAGAATACAATAGTTTTTTGAGCACAGGCCGTCGTCCTAGTACTTTGCATCTACTCACTTCGCAATATGATCCAGGGCACGTTGGGCATGTTTTGCCATGAGGCTCATATCTGTGCCAACAAACCAGACAGCAACATCATCAGCATAACAAACTATGTTTGCCGAGACGCCCAGCTTCACTAGCACATCATTGATCGCAATGGCGAAAAGCGTTGGGCTCAGGCAGCTGCCTTGTGGCAGTCCCCGAACCGTTTCTTTCTCAGTAGACCAGTAGCCCCCGACACGGGTCACAAACCGATGCTTCCCCGGGTCACAAACCGATGCTTCCCCAGAATGGCGACAATAACCCTAGTGAGCTTCGGACTGACACCCATATGGGAGAGAGCCGCAGCAACCCAAGCAATGGATGCTGTATCATAGGCTGCCTTGATATCAAGGAAGACTGCTAAGTCGACCTTCCCGTGAGCCCACGCTTCACGAATGCTGGACAGAAGGTACAACACTGCGTCTCATGCACTCCTATTTGTTCTGTAACCAAATTCAACACACGCCAGACAGCTGAAACACTCTAAATACCAGCTTAATCTTTGCACAAGCATTCGCTCTAAGATTTTCCTAACGCAAGACAGAAAGGCAATCGGTCTGTAATTGATTAAATTAGACCGGTCACTACCTGCCCTGTGGACGGGAACAATGACAGTAAATAACCATGACTCTGGAACTCCAGCACAATCAAGGATGTTCTGGAAAAGTGCAAGCACCTCTTCTTTAACTTCCCGTGGCTGCTTCTTTAGGTCTCAGTAGGTAACTTTGTCAATCCCAGCTGTACTTTCATTCCTGCACTTTGCCAAGGCTGATTCAAACTCTTGAAGCCCTCACTCCTCTTCCCCTACATGGGATAAAACACAGTGTGCTCTAAGAGGCGGTGGAATGCCTTCAGGAAGTGCATATACACTAGCAAAGCGTTCATTGAAGGCATCCGCTATACTCTCGCCCCGAAGGACAGAGCGACTCGGGCTGCTGACTTCGGGTCATAAACCCACGTGACAGTTATCTACGGATCGAGACAGTTATCTTCGGATCGACGCCATGATTGCGCCAATGACACCACTGACCCAACCCGGGCACAAAGCCGTTCACTACAGGCTTCTTTTTTAGACCGAATCACAAAATTCGATTCTTTGGCCGTGCCTCTGTAAACCAGCCACCTCTCTCTATCGGGAAACCACTTCCACTGCCAGTATGCCCGGCGCCGATCTCGTACTGCAACTGTACAGGCATGCGTCCACCATTCAGGCTGTTGCTGTAGCGTGTTGATTCTCTGTGGTCTGTCATACAAAACTCTCCGCCTACTTACATTCTCCGCAATCCAGCTGGAAAAGCACCCATCTTCCACAGACTGTAGGTCTCCGTCTTGTGTTCAAAGATTGGACCTTGCTTCCAACTGTGCGCAAGAGCACCGGAAAATGATCGCTGTTTCGCAGATCGTCTGACACCTCAAAAGTGAAAAGCATCAGAGTCTAAAATCCTGAAGCATAGTCAAGCACATTTCAGGTACTTGGGGGGGGGGGGAAATATTAACGTGGCACAAAAGCTTAAATTGTGGTAAAATAGAGAGCAATGACCCACCTGACAAAACTTAACTTGTGTAGGAATGTCAGCTAAGTGGCTTTCAATGCAAAATTCGACCCTTAATAACGTTGCAAATGAGTTACTAGTTTCTAGTTTATTCCTTCTTGTCCGCTCATCCACATGTTAATTCCCATAGGGTGATTATTCACTGATACCAAGATAGCGGAAAGGCTTCCAGCTATGAAATTGGACGAATAGCTGTAGTATGATGTGAACTACATACCTCATCTGGTTTACAGCTTGGGGGTTTAACGGGAACGGCGTGGGATGGTGCGTAAGTAAGTATTGATATAACCGTTGTTAGTATTGTTGGCATCGTCTTTGATTGATTGGCCAAATTCGGGCAATGATAACGTGTATACTGACGTGCGTATCTAGTCGCACGCTTTTTGCCATCACAAATCTAAACAACGTTGCCAAAGAAATTGTATCTAAGTCCACTTCATCATGATGTTCTTGAATAACAAATTGAAAACAGAGGTCGATAAAATCAAAATTGACACAAATGATTGTATTAAAACCAAAATGATTAAAAATAATATTGAAATGACAATTTGTGCTGTATATAGGCAGCCAAAGACGGATAAAAAAAAATTTGCTAAAGAAATGAAAAAATTGTTGAAAGAGACGAAAGATAAAGATAATGGATGTTTTCTTGGTGATTTCAATATTGCCATCTTAAAAAAGGAAAGCAGAGAAAAAAATCAAAACCGATGTGAGCCTTATGAAAATAACCTTGCTCAATATGGGTTCGAACACAAAATCACAACGGTCACTAGAGAGGAAATAAGCAATAATAAAATAAGTAAATCGTGTATCGACCATATCGCACTTAGAACTAACAAACTGCACAGCATGGGAATTGTAAATCAAACTAAAATTGCTGATCCCTACTTGACAGCGATGGTGTGCGGAAATAAGATAAAAATAGATGATGACGAGAAGATTAATTTAATGAATATAAAAAAAAATAGTGGACAAAAATAAAATAATTGAGGACCTTGAAAAAATAAAATGGGAATGTTTAAAGCAGCTGAAAACTACTGATGAAATATATATAGAAATTGAAGCACAAATAAAAAATATTTATGAAAAAAATTCCCGAAACAATCAAAAGCCATAAGACAAATAAGGGAAAGGAAGGTGAAAAAAATACTTTAAAGAATGGATTTCACAAAAAACTAAGAAATATATTAGAGAAAAAAATAAACTATGGCACAAGATTAAAAAAATAATTATAATAATGAGGAACTAAATATATCTTATAGAATGCACAAAAAATTAGCTAAAGAGAGCATTTATAAGGATCAACAAGATTTTTTTTAGAAGTAAGATTGAAGTAAGCAAAAAGGATCCTAAATTAACATGGAAAACTATAAATGAAATCACGGGTAAGAGAAATAATAGTATTGATGATACCATTAAAAAAAAACTTTAAACAGAGTAACTTAGACAAAATAAGAAATGAATTTAATTTAAATTTTTCAAGTCAAGCTGAAAAATAAAAAATAAATTGTTCACTGGGAAGTAATTTTACCGATTTTGATTATAAGGAAATTAATAAAACTATGTGGGTTGAGAAACCAGATAAACACACTATATTAAAAATACTGCATGAAATAGGAGATACTGGTGCAATTGGTGCAGATGAAATTATATTAAAAAACATAATTGATACAAAAAATAACAGTGCAGTCTTCTTGGAGATATTAATTGACAAAATAATTGAAACAGAGTGTTGGCCTGACAAACTAAAAATTCAACAAATCAGACCCATTTATAAGAAAGGGAAAAAAATGAGTACGATAACTACAGACCAATTTCAATTTTGCCGGCAATTAATAAAATATGTGAAAAGTTTTTTGCTAATCAAATTTCTGGCTTTATACATAAATTCTCCATTATTACTAAAAAACAATATGGATTTCAAAAGGGAAGGGGAACAACTGAAGCATTAAAATTTTTAAATGATAAGATTGCCATAGCACTTAATAAGAATGAATATTTTGGTTGCATTTTTATTGATCTTCAAAAAGCATTTGACTCGATAAACAGACATATTCTGATTGAAAAAATGAAAAAACTGAGGCAAAATAAATAACATTATTAAAAATTATCTTGAAAATAGAAGATGTGTAACCAAAATTGATAAAGGCATAAGCAAGGAAATTCCAAATAATGATGGTGTGCCACAAGGATCAATATTAGGACCAATTCTCTTCTTACTATACATAAATGATATTGAAAGATTAACCGAAAATATTATTTTGTTCGCAGATGATATTTGTCTTTTTTGTTACGGAGATAATTATTTACAAACTATGGGTACACTGCAACTGTATTTTGACAAAATACAAGAATGGTGTTGGAAAAACCAGGTCTTTATCAATGAGGACAAAACAATAAATATGGACATTTCAACGAGCACAAAGAAATTAGGTCAGGAGGCAAAAATAAAAATTTACGCTGACAATAAAAAAAATTTATGTAAAATCATGAAGAAAGAAAGTAAGGTTAAATACTTAGGATACTGCATTGACAATAAATGGAAGCATGAAGATCATGTAGACAACATTATTACAAAAATAAAAAAACTAATGCCTAAATTATATCAAATAAGAAAGGCAATAAACGATAGAAATAAAAAACTAAGTTACACAGCGTGGATTGAAGCAAATTTGCTGTATGCCTGCGAAATCTACAGTAATGCAAGCAATTACATGTTGAATAAATTACAAAAATTACAGAATAAAGTACTAAAAGTATTGTTTCAAAATAATAATGTGAAGGAAATCAGAGATAGACATAAAATACTTAATGTAAAAAATCTGTGCAATTATACGATAACAATAAGAATTTTTTTCTATTAACAAATTTACTTCAAAATCAAAAAGCGAAATCGAAACTTAGAAAAAAGATCATTTATTCCTACCTTTATGGTCGGAATACGAAAAATGACGACTGTATATAATTCTGTGAAAAACTTCAATAAAATACGAAACACATTAAAAACAATTAAAGGATATAATGAACTTAAGCAAAAAATGAAAAACTACTGGATTAATTATATTGATGGGGATAAATAAATGAATTTACATAGTTGAATTTACAAGTTGTATAGGTTTTAAAAATAAAATTGAAAAATGGCTAAATGATCGTTTCTAAAATACATTTTTGAAGAGAACTGTATAAAGAGGGCTATAAAGTACTAGAAAGGAGAAGTACCAAATTATGCAATATAGTTTATGGTTCTGATGGTTTTGTTTTTTAAATTGCTAGAAATGTATATTTTTTTGTTGATGGATGGCATTTTAATGTTGCCACAAATAAGTGTTTGTTCACTTCGTGGCATCTTTCTTTCTTTAATAATAATAATAATAAAAAAAATAAAAAAAACTTCACGATAAACAAACAAAACATCAAAATAAAGTCAAATACTGGTCGTAAAGAGCCCGTTGTTGAGCTTGCGTTGGGGCGCCCTGCTACCCTCAACCCCCAGATATAAAATTCAACTTTTTTCCTTTGAGAAATAGACGTTTGGTTCCAATTAGAGATATATGCAGCGGCCCAGACAACGTGATAGCAGAAAACAGCATGCTAATTGGATAAACGGAATGTGTTTTATAACATCTTCAATGTAGCTCCCACGTCCTCATGAAGGCTTACCTGCATGGTGTGGAAAATTGTCCGGTGCGGGTGTACTCACAACCCAAGGTAGGGGGGGGCATGCATGACCTTACATTGGGGCACCCTGCCCCCCTTCAATCCCGTAGTTACCAAGTTTATTTCTGTTCCCTACAATAAACATGGCTAATACCAATGCAACAATGGGTTGGGTAGTCCAATCCTGACACCTCCCATAAATTAAAGAGTGCAGGTATTATCACCTACTGTATGCCTGTTCATCACATTGATAACGATTGATCACGAGGGGCGGGAGGGGGGGAGGTGAAGAGCTTATTTTCTGAGACGTATTACATGCTTGAGACGTATATAGCTTGAACGTTCCCAACCCAGGTGTGTTTTTTTCTTTTTACTTTAAGGAACATAGATAAACTTTGTATCTGGGGGTTGAGGAGGTCCACGCGCCCAAATGCAAGCTCATGCAGTGACCCCCATCTTAGGGACAAACATTGGTCATATTTGTCAGGTGTGTATTCTCAGTGCTATAGGACGTTTGATGGGTGCACCGTACAATTTCCTGCACTGTGCCGGGAAGGATCATGTGGGCATGGGGGCTACATTGAAGATGTATTGAAACGCATCCCGTTTATCCAATTAGCATGCCGTTTTCGGCTATCACGTTGTCTGGGCCATGCGCATATTTTCATAATTGAAACCAAACGTCTATTTCTCACAGGAAAAAAAAAGTTCAATTTTATATCTCTGGGTTGAGGGGGGGGTCTTATGAGTCAGGTGCCTAATTCCAATTCTGTAGGGCTTTTGGTGGGGTGCAACGAACTTTTGGACCACCCTGTATATACGAGTATGGCGACTACTAGATACTTTGTGTCTTTAAAGCTAAAATAGTTTGGCTGTTTGCAGGCATGTGAGGATAAATAATAATGACAGAAAAGGGTGAAACTTGTCTGATCGGGAAACTTTGGTCGTCTGAAAACAAAAAATAGTTTGGCTGTTTGCAGGCATGTGAGGATAAATAATAATGACAGAAAAGGGTGAAACTTGTCTGATCGGGAAACTTTGGTCGTCTGAAAACAAAAAAGTCACTGGTAATGACACAGTTTACCGTTTTCTTGTTGGAAAACACGACGTGAATAACGTTGGAATTTTCCTAATTACTAACTACTGGCTACTGGGTAACGCTTTTTTTTGTATCACGAAAATAAATTCTTCCATGCGGTGAATAAAGCTGGGTTTTAGCTCATTTTACAGGTATTGCTCTGGCGATTGCCATTTTAATAAGGCCTTTTCTAATTGTTCAAGTGGTTTACAGGTTAGGGACCTCTAAAAGACCCCTAGAGGTTTTACAGTAACATGTTAAACATTGTTATTTTACAACAATGCCAAACCAAACATAAAATAAATTCGTGCGTTTGCAAGTACTGCAGTACTAATTACAAACAAAAACGTCAAGTGTGCCGTAAAAAGAAGGTTATATGATTGAATTTTTACTTGTTCAAATTTACACGTATAAAAATTGATGATTCTTAATTGAAATAATCAAACGTACAATTGAGAAAATTGCATCTGTTTAAGTGCCGTTGTGATGCACAACAACACTTAAACAGATGCAATTTTCTCAATTGTATATGTGATTATTTCATTTAAAAATTATCAATTTTTACCCGTGTAAATTTTTGTTTGTAATCCGTGTACCTTTTTTACGGCTATGGCGTCGCGCTACGAAGGTTTATGCATGCAGTCGATTGTTGCTGGCCACTTTGAAATAATTCAACTCAGTTCTGAAAGCCTGCATCTGCGAAATAAATATGCCATTCTATGTCTCAATTCAGTTTATTGCTAAGAAGCCATGGCCCATAGCCTTACAAAGAGTTTCAAAGGGTTTAACGAGCGTTAACCACTCCTGGTCATCTGCCCGAAGCCCTAAGCCCCCCACCCCACCCCCTTACTAAATTCAATTTGGTTTATTTCCGAGCCGTGACCCAAATCATGCGCCTGGTGCTAAAAATACAAACCGCAAACTACATTATGGCTTACAACATAAACCACCTGTCCACTGATACTCGCAACATTCGTACAGCACCAATTGCAAATTCCCAGAGTTCTACATCCATCACTGTCCCATGCAGCACAAAAGAAACTGGAAACACTGGGCACCGGACATGAAAGCACACTGAGAACACGCACTGTGAGCACTGAGGTCTTAGTATTCATGCAGCTTGGTGCCTTTCTATGCAGCAGCACATCACATCAACGCCGCAACAGATTGGGGAGCAAAGGCTAGATACACTACAGCAGCACTTGCGTCGCCACACAAAAATTCACTACATCTCTTAACCGTAAGCAAGAAGACGGACCGGTTAATGCAGGTAGGCTACTTAGCGATGGGGTAACACAAAACCACTTATGGAGAGCCTGTCTCTGCTGGTCATACTTTGAACAAAAGAAGAGAAAATGCTCCGTGGACATTTCGACTCCGCAGGTTGTACAGATTGGTGAGTCAACCCACTTAAGCCTATGCTGATGAGCAAGAAGGAGGGAATGGCCTGTCCTCAGCCTGGTGAGGAGCCTAGCCTTCCACATGGGCATAACATCAAGAACAGCGGTGCTGCAGCACTGTGGGTGCATGGAAAAAAGAACTCTACCTGTCACAGCCTGGTGCCACTCGTCATTTCACATCCTCGTCGTGCGACCTCTAACAACGGACCTCAGCATCCTGACTGATGAAACCAGCCCGACCCCACCTGTCTCCTCACTGGCTGCTTCACGGGCGAGGCCATCCGCCTGATCATTGCCACTGACGCAGCTGTGATCTTTGACCCACCGAAGAACCACGTGCGAGCACTGCGTAGCAGTCCACAGCTTCCAGCATATAGAGTACAGGACCGGATCCGACAACGCAAAACACTGTACAGCACTCTGTACCTGGCGAATAGCAGCAAGGGAGTCTTGCAAAGGATGGCAAGGCAAGGTTAAGAGCCACATCGAGAGCAACAGAGAGTGCAACCAGTTCCCCAGCAGTACTGGAGCCAATAAACTCCAGTCCGCGCTGGAGACTGTACTTTAATGATGGAATGGCAATACCAACACCACCAGATTTAGTAGCCGGAAAGAAGAAAGCGTCACAGAAGATCTCACAGTCCACCTCACCAGAGGAAAAACACTTATATACACGTGGGCACCACACCCAGGGACAACGGGGGATAACCCTGGACACCTCCCAAAGATGCCACTGTGATATGTCCTGAAGCAAAGAGCCTCCCTCGCCCATGGCGCCTAATTGAGCTCGAACACCTGCGCCAATGGTGCAGTAGTCCAAAATAATCTTCCCAACAGGATCTGAACAGCCCCTGCTCAAATTACGCATGCAGAGGACTAGCAAAATTTCCTCTGTCCGGAGGTGAAGTCTGGCTCTCCACATACTGCCCACAGAGCTTGTACTGGTGTAGAGACCAAACAACCAGATACGACACAAAGACAACCGTTTACCACTAACTGGAGAGAATCTATATGCCGCCTTGACCCACTGAGAAATGGGAGATGGTAGTCAAGGACTGCACGAATGAAACCCCTGTATGCAGCTAACAGGGAGCCCCGCTTGACAGACTTATGACCAGCAAAGCACTCGCAGAATCGACGTGCGAGCCTGCACTCCCTCTTTAAGTTGCCGGACATGCGGCCCCCATTCCAGACAACTGTCTAGTACCACACCTATATACTTCACAGAGGACTTAGACCTTACCACAACCCCATCGACAGACACACTCACTGAAGCAGTTTGAAGAGCCTGACTACGTGAAAAGACCAACACTTCCGTTTTGGCAGGAGCAAGCGAGAACCCATGTCTCGAAAGTCGGTCCACAGTCACATCTAATGCAGACTGCACACACGGAACTAGAGTTTCTAGATTATTACCTGCTAGCCAAAGCACATTAACGTCCGCATAGCAGACAATGTTTGCTGCAGCACAGACTTCAAGCAGAACCTCATAAATGGCGACCGCAAAAAGAGTCGGGCTGAGACAACTCCCTTGCGGAAGGCCTCTGTCTGGCTGCGGTGAAGCAGACCAATAGCCACCAACTCTTGTAATATATACTCTCAGTCCCAATAGTGCCACAATTGCTCCAATCAACTTCTCACCAACTCCCGTACTGCGCAAAGAAGCACAGACCCAGTCAATTTCAATCGTGTCATAAGCAGCCTTAATGTCTAGGAAAACTGCTACAACAACTTTCCCATGCAGCCATGCTTCATGGATACCAGATAGAAGATAAAGAACAGCGTCTTGAGCGCTCCTCCCTTCTCTGTAGCCAAACTGGATCGGTGCCAGTACATCATGGTATTCAAGAAACCAAGACAGACGCTTAATGAGCATACGCTCGTAGACTTTGCGCAAGAACGACAAAAGCGCTATGGGTCGGCAGTTCAGAAGACAAGACCTCTCTGAGCCTGCCTTGTGAACAGGAACAAGAATCGTGAAGAGCCACGACTCCGGAACCGGACCACCATCCAAGAGGGCCTGAAAAAGGTCAAGAAGCTGGTCTAGGGCCGCTGCTGGAAGCTTGTGCAGAACTCCATAGGGAACCCTATGCCTGAGGCACTCTTCGGTTTGCACTTCGAAATCGCCGCTCGTAACTCAAGCATACTCCACGGAGCATCTGTGGCAAGGCAGGGAGGCAAAAGGGGAGCACTTTGATAAGGTTGCAACCCTCGTGGGAGAGCATAAATACTCGCAAACCTCTCACTGAATGCTTCTGCGAGACTGCTGCCATGCAAAACTGTCCTGTCAGGAAGCTGTGAATTGTAAACCCATGATATAGATGTCTTCTTGCCTTGTGCACGTAGCATTCACCACGCTTGTGCAAGCAAGCCAGACTGCACAACAGCACTACAGATACGACCACTATATCACTCCTTCTCAGACTTTAAAGTGAAGGACGATTCCTTCACTGTCGCTCTTAGATCAGCCATCTTTCCTCTGTTGGAACCCTCTTCCAAAGGCAGTAGGCTCTGCGCCTGTCGCGAACTACACATGTGCAGGCGTGCGTCCACCAAACTGGATTAACCCTGTGCTGGTTCTTTTGCTGCACAGGAGATCTACTGCAAACGTATAAGTCAATCCAGTCCGCAAAACTGCCATTGCTGGCACTAGGCTTCGCTTGACCACTCAAGCTGTCCGAAGAATTGCATCCAACCGGATGCAGAGCCACTGTTAGATGCTCACTTCCTCTGAGATCATCAGAAACATGAAAAGCAAAATGCTTGGACAAACTCTTAGAACACAGGAACAAATCTAGAACGGATTCCTGTACTACTCCCCCCTGTCACCGAACAAAAGTTGGACTGCCATCTTGTACATCTCCATACCCAGGCTGTGAATAGCACTTGACAGACGACGATCTTTCGTGCTGTTATGCAGCGAGCCCCAATCATGATGGTGAGCATTGAAGTCTCCACCTATTATACATGGAGTCACAAACTGACCAAGCCAGGACAGCCAAACATCGGCGGACAGATTGCCCGTTACATGCACAAAAACAATTGTGATCCACTGACCTAGCATCCATACATTCACCCCACAGGCATCAATGCCTGGACAATTTTCCAAGGTGGCCGGTAAATATGGTACACTCCACTTCACAAATATACCCACGTTGAGGCCAGAAGACACAAAATCAACTTTTAGGTTAGGGTCACTTAAATTAACTATGGTCCGAATTTCTTGAACACTAACTATGTCTGCATAATCTAAAATTTTGGCAATATCATGCAATTTATTCGTCAAACATCGTGCATTACAGGACACAATAGAAAAATTAGTGATGCTGTGGAATCTGTCTCTGTGACTGGCCCAGCTTACTCCCCAGCCCCTCCCGAAAGTGTATCCATTGCTATACTCAGACTGTTATCTATAATTGACAAAGTACTATCTTCCGACTCAGAGTGCTGCATATCTTGAGTGGGTTGAGTCTCAAGAGTCGTGACTGAGTCAGCACTTTGCTGAATATTTACCACAGACATTACCTGCAAATTCTTGTTGACAGTATTCGCGACATTTTGTGATGTGACAATGTCTTGGGTTGATTGCATTTCCATTGCTTGCATCCCTGCTGGACTTTGGGACCCTGAACCTCCATTTCCTGTATTCTTCCGTTTCCTCTTCCTTGCCGGAGGTTTCTGCCAGCCTCCACCGTCATCGTCACCTTTTGCTTCACCACTGTGTTCAGCACCAGTATCCTGGACATCAGCCATCGCCGAAAGGCACGGAGCACAGTACTAAGGGCGCTCGGCCCCAGGGACGTTGCTCCCGCTGATGCTGCTCGGGACCCTACGCCACAGCAACTTCTTGCTGCTGTTGTTGCTGATTGCGGGTGTCTTTTTTTGTGTCTCGTCTCCCCTGTTGCGCAGTTTGGTGCTCATTTTGTGCTAATTCACGGAGATGCGAACACAAATCACGGGGGTCTCTATAACCTCCACAAGTAGCACACCGGATGTTTACCCACGCATGCCGGAAGTGCCCACGACCCCCACAACGTACACACCTCAGCGCACGCTCAGGAATCGACAGTAATGCAGGCACACCCCTCACTATAACAACGTCAGGAACGTCACCCATAGTCTTATCATCATGCAGTCTGAATCGCATCAACCGCGTGTTGGAATCACAAACCTGTCTACCGTGTACCACTAATTTCTCAAATACATGCGTCTCTAGCGTGGCAAACTTGCTCACCGCTGCTCCGACATCAGTCTGGGAGATTGCGTGAGGGAGCCAGTGTAATCTGGCTTCAATGCGCTGCTCCCCTAAATCGAAAAGGTCAGCCGGATGACCATTGATAGCAAACTTTGCACTCAACAGCCTCTTCTTTGCAGTTGGAGATCTCACCATGACTTCAATGGCATGACTGGCTCGAAGTTGTCTAACTGCTTCTACATCATTAGGACTGATCACACTTACAACAGCCGAGTACACTTGAGTTGCGGAGTATGGCGTGCTGTACTGGTCACACAGTACCACAACTGACCTCGACATATCCGCATTTACCAAACTGCCGCCATAGAGCTTGCGAAGCATCAACAAACCTCGAGAACGACGCCTAGTTGTCTCCTGGTCCAGTCCATCTGATTCCTGGGCCGTCATAAATATATCCCTCACTGTTTGAAGGACATCTTGTCGCTCAGCATCAACGACCTCTGTAGCTCTGCTACTCCATGCATTATTCGAGACATGGTTCACACCATTGTTCATACCATTGTTGTGGTTGTGATTGTCACCTCCGCCATTTCTTCCACTAGTATCCAAACCTTCAACATTTGTATTCGTCTTTACTCCATATCGCCATACATCTTCTTCCCTAACTCCTCTTTTGTTCGCCTCCTTCATCACAAGAGCAAACGTCTGACTTGACACTACGCCAATGTTGATGTCCGCACTGGTGAGCTGCTTCCTTGTTAGGAGATCACGGAGAATCGCATCAACGTCTTCCGCCATCTTGCCCAAGACGCCAGATATTACCCCCCCTTACATTTCCCCCTTCAACAATCCAATTTTTAGCAAAGACATAACACGTGCACGAAGATTGGATATGGAGTTTGCTGAGTGGTATTGTTCCCTAATTACAATGGTTAAAACAATGTAAAACAATCAAAATGATCGTTCAGGGTCCCGTAACTCCAGAATGCCTCGACCACTCGAAAAAGTGGTATTTCTGAGCATGAAGCCCAGGGAAATTTCTGACTTAGATCGTGTTTCAGATTTTAGGTAGGTGCAGTAGTTTATTCTGAAACCGTGTCACACAAGAAGAAGAACAACAACAACAACAAGTGAACAGTTTTCAAATTTACGTGTGGCTCCCTACTTTTACTCTTGCACGGAATTGCATAAAAGTTGGTATAAAGTTGGGAAAAGTTGCTATCTACTATCTGGCCAAGTTTGGTCGAAATATATTGAATAGAAACGGAGAAATTAATAGTTTTAGTTTTGCTGGAAAGAGGACTTCATAATTATATACCCTATTGCTATTTCACTGCATTAAAAAAAAATTAATGACAACAATCGAAGCGTTTGGCCTCCACAGCATGACCATTTCTTGTTGTTGGGACTCTTCGCCCTCTTGGAGATCATACCAATGAGCCGATTTGCAAGTTTTATAGAATAAAATGTAGCTATGAACAAGGGCTATTAAAATGATCACTATTTAAATGTAACTACAATATTCTTGTTGTTGTTTGTTTTCATTTCAGGGAAATTTTGCTCTCACATGGAGATTGAACCATTGAACTGATTTTTAATTTGTATGGCTTAAAATGTAGGTATTAACAAAGATCAGGACCTTTTAATTGTTATTTTAATGTGTTCAACAATATTGTTGTTGTTCTTTTTTTTTCTTCTACCTACAAATATAGAACTAGTTAACCTATTTTCAACTTTTATAACTTCAAACGTAGGTTTTAACAAGGTCCTTGGTCTTTTAAACACCATTTTAATGTGAGAGATTTATCGCAAAGTTTCAGTGATTAAAAAGTTTAGTCATTTAATTTACCTGAAGTGTTTTAAAGTTAAAGAAAACAGTTATTAGTGTTAAAAAAAAAGGTTCAAGCGTACGAAATACGGATGTAAGCCTTAAAAAGTAATGCTATAAATGCACAGATACAAAAAAATAATGTTAGCCATTAATGTTGCACTAATACGCGTAAAAGAAGCTCCAACTTTGTAAGCCATTAAAAAGCTTTATGTCCTCAATGAATATATACAAGAAAAAGACATCGATGCCATCGGCGTCTCACTAAAACGTGTAAAAGAAGATCTAGCTTGTTTTTTTGGGGGACACTGGAGTTTCATTTGCATGTACTTTTGCGTTGATGATGACTTACACTTCTTTTTTTTTTGTATCTCTTGCCTTACATCAATAATTTATTTAATGCTAAGAAAGGTGGAGATTGTTTTACGGGTATTAGTGAGCCAATGACCTACATACCTTTTTCTGGTATCTGTTCCTTTAGAGCATTTATTTTTTTAAAGCTTACGTCCGTATTTTATATGCTTAAGCGGTTTTTTTTTAATTATGGACTTATATATCATCAAGATGACACGAACAGGACTCCGACCTACGAACTCTATAGATAACTACTAAAATGCTCCTGTAATCTTACCTACATTTCCAAGGCAATAAGAAAGACTTCCTGAATCCACTATGGTGGTTACACAATACACAGTCTAGGCGATGGCTACATTAGGCCACTTATTAGTGGGTTCGCGAAGTATTATGGCCTTGGACAGATGGCTAAGATGGCCTATATTTAGTATTATCTAGACACACTAGTGTGTCGCCGCCAAGTAACAGTAGATCATCCGATTGTAGACATCCGATTGTTAAAGCATGATTGTTGATGAAAAAAAGGCTGCCGCACTAGCAGACTGTCTTTTAACTAAAACCAACTTATAACTGACTAGCATCGTACCCGGCTTCGCCCGGGGATTTGTTTGACCCGTGATTGTTTCCCAGTATTTGCTCGGTGCTGCCTGATCGTTCACTGCAACAGTCGATTTTTGTTTGTGTAACACTCCCCCTTTCCGCCAATCCTCTCACTCCCCTCTCCTTTCCTCCTTTTATCCCGTCCACTCCCTCTCCTCTTGGTTTCCTTCCCTTTCTCCTATTTGCTATACGTAGTTGAACACGTACCCGACTCCCGGCTTCCGGGTCCCGTGCTTGTTTGTTTTTTCTCTTCTAGGTTCAGTTAATGTGTAATCGTATGCATAATGGTAACAGTTCACTTTGCACCCCCCCCCCCCACTCCCAGTCTTTAGCTGTGGCTTAAGCGATGCGTACCGTGTGAAAAATAAGTGTGCATGACGTCATGTAATACTTGCCCTTGAGATTACCACGGTGTTTAGTTAGAAGGATACCGCCTGGGAATCTGGCTGTTGCAGACAATTGTTATAAACCCAACTATCACGTATTTACGTGAGGCTTAATGGCTTAAGCCCACGTTTCTGTTTTAACACATTGCTGAACCTTTTCTGCACGGCAGCCAAAGGCACTGTTTACTGAAACTTTGTTAGACAATGTTACACTGACACTTGGCTGCTAGATAACTATAGGTTATAACCCATGGTTTGCAACAATGCCGAGGAGAATACGGGATTTACACCTCCAAGGATGCCAACAGTTCACCAAACGTGTTACCATCTGTTATGAGGGGGGATATGGCGCTATGCTACGTAACAAACTAACTTTCGCAAATTTTTTTTTTTCACTTTTTTTTAAAATTATTTTATGTAAATTCTTTTAGCTGAATTATTTTTCTGACTTCTATTTATTAAGACTTAAATTTTTTTTCTGGTCCTTACACCCCTAGACTATGTAAAGTTACAAAACCGAATTCTTAAAAAAACTACACAGGTTTTTTTTTTTTTGGGGGGGGGGGTGGGGGGGGTTTTTTGGGATATTTTCGGGGGGGGGGGGAGTCACGCTAAGTGTTATACCAGCGTTACAAGGAGGGTGACGGGTCTAAATTGCAAGAACAAAGCGTTACATAATTTATGAACGCCCCATAATTGTACAATAAATGCAGACAAATCATTAAATAACTCCTGTCGAAGCTATGTAAAGTATGGTAATAAAACAGTTATAACATGGATTTTGCAAAACTGGGCCGGTATAAGTGATTTAATGCACGCATTTTGGTGAAGGAAACTTCCTCGGAGCGACGTCCTCAAAGCTGAGCAATAACATCGGGGACTTCGCTCCCTTGGACGATTCCACAGCTCCTTGTACGTCGCGTCACCCAAAGTGTGCATTAAATCACTTATACCGGCCCAATTTTGCAAAATCTATGCTATAGCCATTTCTTATCCTCCACTTACAACAATCTTCGCAACAATTGAAGTTGGATTCATAGTTTGTAACAATCAACCATGGGTACAAGATTTGGCCATTTCTGGAATATTACTGCATTTTGCGCTTCTAGAGTGGGAATAAAAATTGTTTTTATGATTTTTTTTCTGGACCAAATTGAAAATCAAGCCATAAGTTTCACATTACATGAATATTTAGCATCATAAGTAAGAAGTTTAAGTTTTTATTGCTATCGTTTATTGCTATCCTTTACCACTATCTCCCAGTATGCCTGGTCAGGTAAGCAATAACTTTCAATGAATTAACAACAGTTTACCAGACATTTGCTCCGTTAATAAGAGGGATAGTGTTAACATTTGATGACTATTGTTTTCAATGCTGGCAACTGGATAACCTTTTTTGAATGGTTCCATAACAAGTAGTTAGCAGGGTAAGAGGAGCTAGCATATTCAAAGGTGGACTCCTCTTAAAGAATTCCACAAATAACACAGCTTTAGTTTGGTTAAGGTAAAAATTAAAAATGAAGATAATTTTTAAGTGAAGAGAAACAAGAAAAACATTTGTAAGCCTAAACTGAAGAAACTCTTCCTAATCGTACGAATTTCATTGAACATATTGTACCATAAGTGTGTCCAAACTGACGACCTTATCACTATGACTAGGCTAACTGGGTACGATAGAGTAGGCAGCATAATTTGTGGAAATAAACAAGGTAACGTGGCAACTCTAGCGTACCTTAGGCTTGTTACATGCAGCACCCCTAGAATAGGCATATTGACCTATTTCAGTTTTTACGTTTAAATTTAAAATATTTCTTCAATTACAGTGGCATACCTTTGAGTGTTAAGGCCACAGAAAAAGAATTCAATATTTTACGTTAGATAAACGATCGATTTTTATCATAACTTCCCATTACTAAAATTGTTCTTCGGAGTGCGTAATTTATTAGTAGTTTTGCCATACATAATGTCTCTCTACACCAAGCATTAGGTTATTGCTATTATTATGAATTTAATCGATTTGTTGGTCCATTTAGAAAATGAGATAGTTCTTGACTTTATCTTGATTTTGATAGGCGGCTGAATTTCGAAAAATCGATGCAACACTTGATGTATAGCTGGAAAACTAGTCACTTGCAAACAAGGCAAGGGACATGATGGCAACCTGTCAAAATGCACTGCAGAACCTCACCAAAAACTGTAATGTACATCCTGTTGAATGCGTATCGCTTGATTTAAGGCAATCTAATGTTGAGACTCAAACATTTGAGAGTAAGAAACTTTCAGCAGCTAATATGGAATACAGACGCAAAGTTATTCATTTGATAGAAATTATCTTTTTTATTTTCGGTTACCATTTTAAAACAGCAGCTAAGTCTGGAGTTCAAAAAGAGAAAACACCATCTCGTAACTGTTTCTTTATCATTGCGATTATTCAGTTCTGCTACTGGGTGTACTTGATAGGCGTGTGCCTTTACATGCTGATAACAAAGGGAGGATTGCGGGACACATTAGGTCAGTCTTCGTTACCTGTGACTGGAAGTGGCGGCGTTCTTGGCGCCATTGTTCTACTTCGAAGGAACAAAGAAATTGCAGGGCTCTTCAGCACACTGTCACTTGACTCATTGGAGTTTGATGCGGCAAGTTGGAAGAAACTGTTCCTGTATTTAGTATCTATAACATCCTTATTGGTACTATCCACCTTTGGATCAGTTGTGTCAGCTGCCTTGGGCACTTATATGAAAGATCAAGCAAGCCAGGAGCTTTACGCAGAAGTGGCAACCTTGGGTGCCTTCAACAGTTTCAATACTTCAGTTTCGCCCACAACTGTTAGCATGTTGCATTCTACTGGAAACAACATCTTTGTTTTGCTGACATATCACCAGCTAGAATTTCTTACAATCTTCTTTGTTTACTGCTATAAAATCATAACATTTGAATTCAAGCAATTTAGACTAGATGTAAAAGATTCTCTGCAACAGAAATCATTTTCTTCAGTTGTTGTAGAATCTTATCGAAATCGATACGAAAGAATATGCAGTAAGGTTGAAGAATTTAACCAACTCTTTTCATCATATCTTCTGGTGTTGTTGTTTATTCTGTTAACAGACACTACATTCTCACTAAGAGTGCTTTATGCTGACAGTAGTGAGCCTCATAAAATTGCCAATGGATACACAATGTATTTCATTTTTAACATAATTAGAACCATTGTCTCCTTATACATTATCTGTGTGAATGCTGCGCATGTTTCCCAGGAGGTAAGTGAATTTAACAAAATCTAAGAACATAACTGCCGTATTTAAACCGAATGAGTGAATTAATTTGAATTGTTTACCACCAGTTATAGAACAGCATTAGCAGTTAGCAGTTAGCATCTTATGTTACCCAATACAGGGTGAGTCAAAAGTATCGACGCAGTGAATTTGGCAGCCGCATGATTTGATTTAGCCACCAAACAACCATGGATCGTTAGTCACCACGGAGGGGGCCACATATTAGGATCATTAATGGGTGCCCCGTCCCTGCCCCCCTTAGATAAATTTTCCAATTCCAGTTACTTTAGGAATAGGTCATTGGTCCCAATTTGAGATATGTGCGGGCAGTCAATATATGGTGAATGCAAAAAAACAGCATGTAAATCGGTAAACAATAGCACGAGCTATGAACAAAGCACATTAGTGCAAGAGTTGGATTCAGTGCATACTAAGCAGTTTTGTAGATCGGTTTATTACACGTAATAATTGCAGTAGGGAATCGTAAACCTAACCTTGTTGATGAAGTGTGCGGCTAGCACATGTTTGTGCACAAGTTTGTAGTACATGTAGCCACTGGCAAACCGGAAGTGGAATTTTTATTTAAGGGGGAGCAGGGTTGGGAGGGGGGACAACACTGCTTAACCTCAATACCTATTCCCCTAAGTGACCACAGAAAGGACTTCTTTCTTGCTGTCTGATCTCCGGAAGGGAAGCGCCAGACACAGGTTGACGTAGTATGTTTCTACAGCAGGCAAGCACATTTGTTGAAATTCTTGTTCGAACCTCTACATGCGGTTCAAGGTCGAACACCAGTTCGTTACATGTGCTACAAACACCTGCCACAAACATGTGCTAGTCGAACCCATAAGATCAATTTCGTTACGTTTGCTATTTCCTACTGAAGTTTATTACACGCAAATAACCAATTCACACCACTGCTCAGGGTATTATTTGATGCACTGAAGCCAGCATTTGCATTAATGTGTTTTGGTCATAGCTCGTGCTATTGTTGACCGATTTACATGCTGTTTTTTGCATTCACCATGAATTGACTGCCCGCACATATCTCAAATTAGGACGAATGCCCTATTCCTAAAGGAACTGGAAGTTGAACATTTATCTAAGGTGGGCAGGGACGGGGGCACCCCTCAACGATATTAATATGTGGCCCCCCTCCGTGGTGACTAACGATCCATGGTTGTTTGGTGTCTAAATCAAATCATGCGGCTGCAAAATTCACTGGGTCGATACTTGTGACTCACCCTGTATACTACCGATACACAACAGATGTGAATGTGATATTGAGTAGATCTAAAACAAAAGCGTTGTTGGTCATTTTGCACTGACATTCCAGGCTTGCACAAATTTTCTGATCCTATACAATTGTTGCTATTGATATTTTCAGCCAATAAATGGCGTTCACCATAACTCGTAAAGAAAAAAACCAAATGCTTTAAAAACATAGGAATTAGAAATTACGGTACAGTTCGTAGTAATGTTATGTACTGACTTTTACAAATCTGCTCTCCTTGCCAAAGCATTACATACAAAATGATTTTCGACCATGATTGATTGATGCAGATGATTATCAGCTTGTTTTATGAAGGTACTAGCAGTCGATACCCGGCTTCGTCCTGGGTTTTGTTTCGCCCGTGGTTGTTTTCCAGTTTTCGCTCATTGTTGTCTGAATGTACAGTTCGACGGGCGTGTTTTTCCTCCTGTAATATTGTCCTTTTTCTCTATTGCTTTCCCTCCCATGTCCCCATCACCTTTTCTCCCATCCTCTCCCTCCTTTCTCCGTTTTCCTCCTGCACACCTCCTCTTCCCTTCCCTACCTCCCCTTTGCCACACGTAGGTTAAATTTGACGAGTAGTTGAATTAAATACTGACCTTCCCCTATTGCGAGATTTGGGCAACTAAAATTGCTACGGTCTCCATCCCAAACAAATTATAAAGTACTTTCAGGTTCAGTTAATGCGTTATCATATTCTTCATGGTAACAGACGCACTCCCCTCCCCCTCCCAATGTCTTTATTTTGCAAAGAGCAGGGCTAACAGAAGCACTGCCCCACACGTGAGCATTCCCTGTTAAGGAACCCCCAACTCCCAGTTTATCACTGTGGCTTGAGCCATCCGTACCGTGTGAAGATTACTGTCCTTCGTGCATGACGTCATTTAACACTGTTGCCTGAACGTTGACAGCGATAAGCAATTTTTCTTCCCGTGAGTTTCCCTTTTCCTCCCATCTTCTCCCTCCCGTTCCGTCCCGTCATGTCCCAAAACAGATTTGGTCACCATGGCAACCAACAACCCCAAATTACCTTTCATGTTCAGTTAGTGGGTAATCACATGCTTAATGGTTAGACGCAATGCCTCCCATCCTCCCAATCTGTATTTTGTAGCATTAGAATGACAAGAGCAGAACTAACAGACGCTCTGCACCTCACAGGCATTTGCCGTTCAGGCCGTCCTCCCCACTTCCAGTTCATCGCTTTGGCTTGAGCAATCCGTACCGTGTGAAAAATACCTGGCCTTCGTGCCTGACGTCATTTAAGACATGCCTCTGTGATGACGTGCAGAGAAATTTGTTAGTCGAGGCAACAATGTGCCAATTTCAACTTCTTTTCAAGGCAACAGCGTACCAGTTTCAACTTCTAGTCCAAGAATTGACACACTCGCCTGTTTTCATTATAGGGGTTCCCTTTTCGGGGGTCGTTGTTGTCTTAGTTTCTGCTACGAAACTTTGGTTTATAATGTAAGATGACGATGCCATACTCTCAAGAATACCCAGAACTGGTTGGGTGTTAGCATCTCTCTATTCTTTTCCTGTGCGCTATATGTAAGAATTGGATCCAGAAATGTTCCAGTGTACCTTTTCTCAGTAGAAAATTTTTTTTATCATGCGAGCATAATCCTGTACATAGTAAGCTACCAACGTTCTTGAGATGTAAGCCTGTAGCATGATGACCGCAATTTTAAGTGTTTTTTTTAAACAATGATTGGCAGAGTGGAATAAGCAAAGCGAGCTTCGGGTAGCCTACAACAGACACCAAATTGCGAGGGTTGGTTGGTTTGTTGATTGGTTGATTAGGATAGAGCCCAAACGAAAAGTCGGATTAGAATGAAATTAGCCACATCACTTGAACGGCGAATAAGTACTGCTGAGCTCGAATTTGTTTAAATCTATCTTATTGCGGAAGAAATTGCACTTTTCTCTAATTTATCCATCACATGCTGACCATACTAAATTTGGAGTTAAATAAATACGATGACGCATACACGCTAACGGCTAATCAAGTGAAATGTAAAAATCACGTCAAATTTACACACCGTTGCTTTCTTATAGCTAATAATCATTTTTGATGGAACTCAACGAAACAGTAACGTTTGATTGTCGCATTTAACCACTACAGAAAGACTGTCAACTGTAAAAAAACAAAAGGATTCCGTTAACACTCATTAACTTCATAAAAAAAAGTAATGCTTGTAGGAATTTCCTTCAACCGTACCTTCAACATGGCCCCGGAGGTGGCGTTTACACTAGCGATAGGAAACCCAAATAATAATGTTGAAATTGTCGTATCACGGCGAAGCATGTTATATAAAACGAAACTACCAGAAGACGACGTGTTTATGCCACAACACAAAAACAATACTATGCCTGCGTCTAATAGTTAAACATCCCGACGTGACGTCTCAACACCAAATTGCATGAATGTATAGACCTAACCTCAAACCCACCTGCTACTTACGAAATTAAAACGGCAGTTAACAATTAGGCATTAAATCTAATACTTTTTTATCTACAATTGTGATGATTACTAATAGATTACAATGTGATTTTAGATCATAATAGAGATCGCTGGTGCAGTGTGTGGTAGAGGTGTGATCCTCAATATTTTCGTAGGTGACGTTAAGTTTGTATCACGGATGGCAATGAACAAACGGTTGGCACACTGGACTAACTTAAGGATGAGACTAAGTCACGAATTACCTTTCTGCCATTTTGACCAGGTTTAATTTGGTATTGGTTTGCTTGCCCGCCGATTGATACGACTTACAAGGTTTGGAGATGAGTTCTGACAAAGTAATCCCTAACACGTAAGCTAATTAGGCCGGTAAGTTAAAGGTGGGGAGGTTCTAAATAAGTAGGCCGAAAATAGTTTACATCAGGAATGGTTAAGGTTGATGGTTGGAATACCAGAGAAGGCTTCACTTAGTTACTACCCCTAAGTTGGTCGTTAAGGGCAGGTAACAATAGGTATTAGCATATCAGATACATCAAGAATGTATTGTTACAAGAATGGAAACGTTAGATACATCGAGTTTAAACAATCAGTTATAGACATTATTAAAAACCAAGGATAGAATATATGGTTCTTGCAGGGAAAAGGAGGACGGAGTAGTTGAAGCCGAGTGTCGCCAGGAGACGGTGCTGCAGGCCGAATGAGTTCCGGAACTGCTCCGATGCACCGGGGCCGATGACCAAAGGACATGTGTTTCTCTTGCCAGCTCCAACCGACGTGCCGATGCGAAGCCCTGGAACCAATCATACTGCATGTGACGAACCCTGTTGATACAAGTTTTATACCAGAAGACACATTGTCAACCTTTTGAATATTTTGATATTGTTAAAAACTATCGTTACTGATAATTCTTTGACTCGGAGTTGAATGCTTTATAATAATATAATAATAATAATGAGGTTTACCACCTGATGGTGGATGGTTACTGCAAGGGTTTTGAGCCGCTTAGACCGTACCATTTCGATGCCAGGGAGGGGGGGGTGATATTTAAGCTACAGTAGCTGGATCACGAGTCGCGTTTTAGGAATGGCCGAAGAGCTGTCAACAATTCGCGACGAAAGCCACTCTCAGAATCCATGCAAACTGTTCTTGGGCGAACAGCATTCCAAACAGGGACAACGCAATTTGCAAAAAAAGTTTTTCTACAATCAAGGCGCGAACCGTGCACTGCTAGTTTCCATATGTGTCCCCTGGTATTATGGTGGATTGGGGCAAGGTCGAAAAATGGAAGATCCACCGAAAGAAGATTGCAAAGAATTTTATAGGTTAGGATTAGATCGAATTTAAGTCTACGTAATTCCTGTAGTTCGAGACCAGTCCTGGATAGTCTTTCAGCATAGTCCAATTCGCGTAGTCCATGCAACTTCTTAGTAAATTTACGCTGAACAGATTCGATCAAATCAATATCTTTCACCAGATACGGCGACCAAACAGGTGATGCGTATTCCAGGATCGGACGAACAAAGACTTTGAATGCCCAAACTTTAGTTCTAATGTTACCAGATGTAAAGCATCTATTTACAATAGCTAGTCTGTGGAATGCCAAAGAACTAGTTTTATTGCAATGAAGGAAAGATTTTAGATCCCTGGAGAACCAAATCCCCAAGTCTTTTACCTCCTCCACGAATGGAAGACTATCGCCGTCAAGTGTATAGCTATAGTTTAAACACCCAGGACCAATATGAAAAGAAAGACATTTCGAAGAAGAAAGTAGTAACTGCCAAATACTTGACTAATAAGAAACTCTTGCTATTTCTTCCTCGAGAACACTAGAAAGACCTGGGAATAAGTTTACTGCAGTTGATTTAAGCTCGTCTGCAAATTTTACACCAAAAGGTGAAGAGGTCCAGCTGTCTGATATACAAAGAAGTTGATGAGTTGCATACCTCCCAGGAAGAAAACCAAATTGGTCCTCGGTAAAAATAGAGAACCGGTCCAAGAACCCTAGAAGTTTAGCGCGAATCATCGTCTCCATAACCTTACATACCACACAGGTAAGTGCTATTGGCCTGTAGTTATTGGGGTCAGATGGAGACCCTTTCTTAAAGACTGGGACCACAATTGCAGATCTCCAATCATCAGGTATGTCTCCCTGTTCAAATGACAGAGAGAAGAGTTTTGATAGTGGATAGGAAATTTCAGTGCGATTTGTTTTAACAGAAAAGCAGAAATGCCATCAGGTCCACATGATCTGCTTGGCTTAATCTTTGACAAGGCTGATATCACACTTTGTTGCTCAAAACTCACCCATTCACAATTACACTGGCAAGATTCAGCTTGAGGACCGGGCAAGTTTTGACTTGCGTCATCCAAAATTGTATTTGTTGCAAAGATGGAAATCAAGGCATCTGCCTTCGACCGATTATCAATCAGGAACCCACTAGGTGCTTGAAATGGGGGTAATGTGCGTGTTGTTTTTGTCATCTTGCAGTAATATATGAAAAGGGTAGAGATATTTCCATCTCTGATAACTCGTTCCTCGGCATCCGAATGCCAAGTCTCCACTGCTTCAGATTAGGACTTACTTACTGTCTTGTATGCTAAAAGTGATGCTTCCTCAGGATTTGCCTTATAACGTCTCCAGAATTTTAGTTTTTTGCGTTTTAATTTTATTATGTTTAAAGGAACAGATTTGGGTTTCGGGACTGACGTAGAACCAGTAGTATAGCAAAGGTTTAATTGACCCCTTAATATACCAGAGAAACAATTCCAAGCCTCGAGTATGGTTGAGTGTGATGAAAAAATAAGTTCGTCCCAATTTAAATCGAGGAGCACTGATTTTAACATAACGTAATATAATTTTGTAGCGTTAGATGGCTGGCTGTCACAGTCTATCCCATTAACACCGCCTGTAGACGTATTTATTTTAAAGGAAACCAAACAGTGGTCGCTGCGTCCAAAATGGGGCCCAACCTGAAGATCGTAGATTAGACGGTCAACTTCTGTAAATATTAAGTCAAGAATGTTAGAACACGTGTTGGTTTATCCACACACTGGATAAGCCCAAGTGGTGCAAACAACTCAAGAAAGAGACGGTGATGTGAATCGCTGGCCCGGAAAGTTTGCCAATTCAGAGTTGAAACGTTAAAATCGCCTATTATTATATTAGAGTGCCTCACGCACATTGAATCAGCAATAAACGTACAAACCTCCTCTATTGCTGTAACTGATGTGCTGTCCGGAAGGTAACAAAGAGTAATAGTAGTACTTGAATTTGGTAGGGACATGACCATACCCTTAATACTAGTAGAAATATTTAAAAGTGCAACAAGTTCACACGGTGAAGAATTAAGAGTCCCCCCCCCCTGCTACCGCGGTCGCGTCTCACAACCACATATTTATCTAAGTCGGCAACCATTGCACTCGTAAAGTCATTGTGCAACCATGACTCTACCACAAAGATCAAGTCGTAACCCTCATTAACAACTAAATCACAAAAACTGCCAATATTTCGTACTATACAGCGTGCATTAAAGAACACACATGAAAGATGGTTTGAGCTTGTCCCTACGACATTGTTTGGGGTTGCACTAAAGGCTGTCCCATTTACATCATACTAATTGTCCCATTTATAATTCATACTAGTTGTGCCCGTGCGCATGCTGTGCAGCCCCGCACTACCCACCACCTGCGCATCCCTGCTCCTCCTTTCCCTGTCGCACCCCGTTGCATCCCGTTCCTGCACTCCCATAGTGTGGGTACTGAATATCTCTCCGCCTCCTTCTGGCACCTCAGGGGTTTGGTCTTTGGTTTTAAATTTATCAAACCGAAGACCGAACATGTGAATGGCTTCCCTATATGCACTCTCCCCCACAATTGCTTTAACCCCCAATCTCCACACTCCTGCCCCCGCCCGGATTCGCATACGTGTCCCCCCATTCACGCTTGCCCGCCTCCCCGAAAACGTCACCCCGTGACATTCTTCCTTTGGTGCAGCCCCGGAAAAAACGCTGGCGTGTGTTTGACTGAAGGCTAAAAAAAACCTATCACTGTAAAATCCAGCGCAGAGTCAGCAAGTAATCCCATGTTTAAGTTAATCCTTTGAAACAATTCACTTTAGTACCACGCATTGCCCGCCACACACACTTGCCCTGGCACCCTCTCCCGCACCATCCCCCCCCCCCCCCCCGACAACGCTGCCCCGTGACATTTCCCGTTTGGTTCAGCCCAGGAAAAGTCGCATGCGTATGTTTGACTGAAGGCTAAAAAAAGCCCTGAGAAATCCAGCATTCAGTAAGCAAGTAACCCAATGTTTAAGTTAATTCTTTTAAACAATTCACCTCGGTACCATGCATTGTGACATTGTTGCAAGCAACGATTGTTGCCGCCCACTTAAAAACAATTCGCTTTGATTTTCTTGTGTTAGTAAGTAAGTAGCAATTAAGTAGGTTAGGCTTGAGCGCATGGTGTACAGGACCGCGTAAGCTCAATAAACTAAACTAAACTAAACTAAAACAATTCAACTCCTTTCTGGAAGTGAACATTTAGGAAATAAATGCGCCTTTCCATCGTACCAGGCTGCCAATTTTGAGGCCCGTTGGGGCCCGTTGGAAATTAAAAACCAATCGTCGTTTGGTTTAAAGTTGTCTGGTTTAGTACACGAGTTTTTTTTTTTAGTTTTTTTTTTATCGCAAACGCCGACAATGGCACACTCCACGTGACTAAACCTTGTTGGCCGCTTTGGTACCACAACAATACCAAAAAACGAACCCAAAACCGCTGCGGCAGGTCTGGTAAGCGGCGCCATCTCTTTGAAGACTTTGGAAAAAGTGTTATAACCCGAACTTGTAGTCCACGGCCGTCAATAGACGGCGACATGGCAGGTTTGGTAAGTGGCGCCATCTGTTCGAAGACGTTGGAAAAGTGTCCCAACCTGAATTTGAAGGCGAATCCCGTCAACAGATGTTACTACAGGGTGGGGTATTAGAATGTACGACGGAATGGCGTGGCTGGCGACTTGGCCGCCTGCTCCTATCATACACGGCGATGATTGAAGTCCTTTCTCCAGCAAAACTAAACTATTAATTTCTCCGTTTCTATTCAATATATTTCGACCAGACTTGGCCAGATAGTAGATAGCAACTTTTCCTAACTTCACACCTACTTTTATGCAATTCCGTGCATTAGTAAAAGTAGAAAACCACACGGAAATTTGAAAATTGTTCACTTGTTGTTGTTGTTCTTCTTCTTCTTGTGTGACACGGTTACGGAAAAAAACTACTGCACCTACCTAAAATCTGAAACATGATCTGAGCCAGAAATTTCCCTGGGCTTCAACCTTACAGGGACCACTTTTTCGATTGGTCCATCCATTCCGGAGTTACGGGACCCTAAACGATCATTTTGATTGTTTTACATTGTTTTAACCATTGTATTTAGGGAACAATGCCACTAAGCAAACTCCAGATTCATTCTTCGTTCACGTGTTATGTCTTTCCTAAAAAGTTGATTGTTGTACAGTAAAAACGGGATGGCCGCTGATGTTGATGGGCTCCTGCAGGAGCTCTGGAAAAAGAAAATACTAACGAACAGTGACATAAATCTAGGAGTAGTGACTGACGATGTGTTTGTTCAGGTTATGAGAGAGGCACGACGAAGGGGGATCAGTGAGAAGAGAGTTAGACAATTTGGAGTAAACACGGAGATGAAGGGTAGGGGAAAACAAGATGGTGGTGATGCAGATAAGGTGTGCGGTGAGAGTAGCAAGGCTAACAATGAGAAAGCAAGTGAAGCGGTAAGATTGTTCAGTGAAATAGCAGCAGAGCATGGTCAGCCAAAGTGGAGTGACTGCGACGTGAATGCAGGGGAAGAAGAGGAAGAAGTGGAATGGCAAGGTGAACAAGAAGAAAGAAGGCGAAATAGGAGTCTGCAAGCTCTCAAAAGGCAATATCGAGGTGGTTTAACCAATATTCGCATGCCGAAATCGGTTGTGATGGTTTGCGGAATGTCTGGAGGTCCTTACTCAACTTCGCGAATTTACTTAGCTGTGGCTGAAGTTGTAGGTGAAGAAGAAATCGTCGCAGCTGGCACTCTGCGGTCAGGCCATGTGTTTGAGGTCGAAGTGAAAACTGTTGCTGCAAAACAGAAGCTGCTGAAAGCCAAGCTAATCATTTATGGACAACCAGTCGATGTATTTGACTTACACGAACAGACAGTGCAAGCGCGCTTGTTATGGTTACCTCGGAGTATTACACCGCAAGAGATTGCTACAGGCTTCGCACGCATTGCGACGTTGGAAAGACATGAATTTGAACGTTTGAATGTACATGGGAGATTTGTGTGCGAGACGACGGTGTGGCAAGTCACGCTTCGTCTTAGGGAAGGCGTAACGATGGAAGATGTCCCTGATGTTGCTACGATTCAGGGAATACAGACATTGGTCCTCGTCAAGGATCGGGCGCCTCAATGCTTGAGGTGCGGCATGAAGGGGCACTTTCGTAGAGCGTGCGCGAGTCGCACGTGCGACATCTGTGAAATTTGGTACGATCCCCGACATCTATGTCCGCACTTGCAGGCGGCGGCAAGAGATAAGCTAGTGCAACAGATGATGCAAGCAGGCCCGCAGCAATCAGGGACTGAAGTAAGCAGATACTCGCAGCAACTGCAACCGCAGCTGAAACCGCAGCCGAAACTTCAGCCGAAACTGCAGCCGAAACCGCAGCCGAAACCGCAGCCGACACTGCAACGGCAACAATCACAAGGAAGTCGCCAGTTTGAGCAGTCGTGTCGGCTGCAGAGTCTGGGGCAGCCTGCCATGAGCACGAGTGCTCCGTGCCTCACGGCAGCATTGGAAAATGCAGAAGCTCAAGCTCCGAGCAATAGTGTGATTGCTGCTGCAGATGGAAAAGTACAACTCCTTGGGAAAAGCACAACTCTGTTAACAAATGATGGTGACAGTCCTTGGCTCACTCCACCTCCAAAACGAAAACGGAAGAGGAAGAAAAGTTCTGGTTCAGATGCTTCGTCTACTGTGCCAGTGTCAGTGCCAGTGTTAGTCAGCAATTTAGAGGATGAAGTTAATAGTGAAAATATTGATGATGCTAGTTCGATAGTTTGTGGTGAAGAGGATGGAAATGACATGAGTGTTGATCCAGCGGAAGTTATTGTGATGTGCAATTCGCAGCATGGTGAAGAGCATGTGCAAACAAGCGTGTTAGGTGATATGGTGGGGCAACTTTCGCAGGAGGCCCCAAGTCTACAAGTTCCTGATAGTCAGGTAATTTTAAACAGCAGTGGCGTAGACAGAACAGAGGGAAGTGGGGAGTAGGTTATAGGTGAATTTTAAACGTTCAAGACATCAGTTTTGTATAAAATTGCATCTTGGAATGCACGAGGCATACAACAGAAACTAGCGGATGTAGAATTATTATTAACGCATGTAGATGTCTTAGGCGTTCAGGAGGTAAACAATATGCGCGATTTTGATGCTGCTGGGTGGGCGGCGGATTTTGTAATGTCGGATTTAAGAGTAGGAGTCTTCATAAAGTGGGCTGTACCATATAGGGTAATTAAAATCGAGCAGAAAGTTACGGGCATTGATGCAGTAGCGCTCAAAATATTTATGGGTAGAAAATGGGTCAGTGTGATTTTTCTGCATGTGATTGGTAATCCATCGATTGGGGAGTGGACGAAATGGCTGAGTCAGTTTGGTACTCCGGTCATCATTGGTGGTGACTTCAATGGTCACCACTATGACTGGGGGTCGCTGCGGACTGATGCGCGAGGCACTAGACTTGCTGGTGTTCTGGCTGATCTGAATTTTGTAATTATGCAGAATGGTACTCCAACATTCATAAGATGGCGGCAAGGTGGTGTGCATGAATCAGTCTTGGACTTTTTTGTGTGTTCTGTTGACATTGCGAAACAGTTTCAGTTTGCGGTATCAGATGACTTGCGTGGCAGTGACCACTTCCCTGTGGTTCTCTGTCCCTACAGGCAACAGATGCATAATGGCTGGAATCGTGCAGCAGGGTCCTCACGGCGGCCGACTGTGAGCAACGGAGTTTTCACGGAATGGATAAGCCAGCGGCCGCAGCGAGCAAGGAAGCGCGATCCTCCTCCCCATAATACGGCCATGGCTTGGTGGACAAGGCGTTGTACCATTGCGGTCAGGGATAGGCGCAGGGCGTATAGACGATGGAAGAGAGCGCCCAGTGATGAATTGTGGTGGACATACCGAGGAGTTGTCGAGGAGTCACACTTTATCCTGCGACAAGAGAAAGAGTCGCACGGAGAGCGTCTGTGTGCGGCGGTTGCAAGTTCTTCTTCGTTGTTGCAAGCCTGGAAAACATTAAGTCGCAGTAGTGTCAAAGTGGCGCAGGCATGGGTGTATAGTCAAGATGCGACCATGCAAGATCGCAAAGTGTTGTGTGGTGTTGACATGGCAAATGCCTTCAACGCACGATTTGCGAGTGTTTACGGTCTACCGGAAGGAATTCGCCCGCCTCCTTTGGTTACTAGTAAGGCTGTATCAAGCGCTGGAGGCATCCCATGGGAATTGTCTGAATTCCGTGCTTCGTTGGCAAAGTGCAAGAGTGGCAGTGCAGTTGGTATTGACGGTGTGAGTTATAACACCATCCGTTCGTGCACAGAAGAAGAGCAGCAACAGCTTTTGTTCTTGTTTCAAATGATTTTAGATGGCGGTCAGATACCACCAGCGTGGTTGTACACAGTTCTTGTTCCGGTGCACAAACAGGGCAGCATTAGGTCTGAGCTAACGAGTTACAGGCCTATTGCGCTTCTGTCGTGCATCAGAAAGATTTATGAAAGAATGGTAGTTCGGAGACTGAGCTGGCATCTGGAATACTACGATTGTTTAGCAAAGGTACAGTTTGGGTACCGGCCGAACCGTAGTGCCCAGGATGCAGTTTTGTTCTTGTTGACGAGCATCCGTGAAGCATGGGCACAGGGCAAAGTTGTCTTGGCTGTCTTTTTGGACATCAAGGCAGCTTATGACACTGTGTCCATTGCGTGGATGAGAGTGTCTCTCGAGAGCATGGGAGTCTGTCCGCAGCTTGTTGAGACAATTGTAGCGCTGTTGGGTGAGAGGACATTTGTGACGAGAGTCAATGGTAGCTGGTCTGCAGAAGCAGTTACAGATAGAGGTGTCCCGCAAGGAAGTTGCCTAAGTCCAACATTGTTTGCTGTAGCAATTAATGCAGTTTTAGTGGAAATTGGGCTGTCGGCGAATATTGTATGTTACGCGGACGATGTGGCGGTCTGGCTTGTGGGAGATGTGCTTGAGCTGCTTGTGAGTCAGGCGCAGTCGACTCTAGAAAACATCCAGTGTCTCCTTGGTGACAGAGGCTTGCTTTTGGCCCCGGCTAAAACAGAAGTGGTGGTGTTTGCAAGATATACAAAGGTAGCTGCTGAGCGTGTACGATTGCATGTTGGTGATCAGGTTATTGTTCCAAAGAGGAGTGTAAAGTACTTGGGAGTAATTTTAGAAGCGAATCTTGATTGGACCTCTGATACAGCGAGTGTGAAAGATAAGCTGTTAAAGAGAGTAGCTGTTCTGAGAGCGCTGTGCAAAGGGAACAACATTACGAGAGGTGCACTTTTAGCGGTTTATAGGACCTTTGTTCGATCCGCTATGGATTATCATCTCCCGTTCCTGTCGTCTTCGGGCAGGAATCTGAGGATGCTGCAGGTAGCTGTCAATGAGTGTTTAAGAACTGTGACTGGGTGCATTGCCTCTACCCCAGTTGCAGCACTGTGGGTAGAATGTGATGAGATGCCAGTTGAGCACAGAGCGCGTGAGTTGCTTGTACGTCTCTGCTTGCGCAATTTGAGTCGAGGTCCAGACGATCCAGTTGGGAATATCCTTGGAGATTACAAGAGACTAGGAGATACGACCCGCAGTATTTTGGGAGAGGCTGGAGCAGGAGTAACGTGGCTCCAGCAGGTCTCGCGTGGTGAGCTTGCGGTTGGCACTGCCAGAGCGCTCAGTCCTTGGAGCTGGTGCCCGGACCTGCATCAGGTCTTCCTCCCCAAGAACACTGATTGTAAGGTTTACTGTGACGCCTCCTACAGTGCTAGAGACTGTCAGGGTGGTTTAGCGGTTGTGGTCCCTTCATTGAAAGTTTCTATTCAGCGGAGGGTTGTATCTGTGACGTCGAGTACGCTGTGTGAGCTGCTTGCTATCTCTGTAGCGCTTGATGTAGCAGAAGAATTGCAGCTACCTTCTTTCTCATTTAGCACAGACTCGCTAACGAGTCACAGTCTGCTACGGAAAGCGTGTGATGATCTTAGTGTGCAAGATCCACTGCTTTACTGTATTCTTTGGAAGCTCTGGGTGTTGACACGTAGCAGTGTTGTTGAGTTTTGTTGGGTTCGTGGGCACAGTGGCATTGCCGGAAATGAGCTTGCAGATGGGCTTGCCCGCGAAGCATTAGCTGGTGAATGCCAGACTGTTGCCCCGGTGTTGTCAGCGCAGATGCGCAGACCAATTGTCAGAGAGTGGGCCAAAGTAGCATGGCAACGGGATTGGGACCAGAGTGCTTTAGCTAGAAATTTTTATGGGCTACGTCCGATTTGTGGAGTGAAGTCGCTTGTAGACAAGTTGCCTTTTGAAGACGCGCAGGTCGTGTTTCGGTTGCGTGTGGGCCATACGCGTCTGCGATCGCATGCTTTTCGCTTTGGGTGGGCAGGTACGTCGAATTGTCAAGTGTGTGGTGTTGAGGAAACGCCAGAACATATTCTCGTGCACTGCACAAAGTACACAGCAGCGCGGTTAATGTTAGCCCCCTGGATGCATGGGATGTCCACATGGCAAGACTTGCTTTCTGAGTCGGCCAATAGACATGCCTTCGTGAAATTGCGGATGGTTGCAAAATTTTGCAAGGTTGCGGGAGTACAGGTTTAAGGCAGGGTAGTTCTGTTCACTCTGTTCTCTCTAGGGCTGCTGCTGTTTGATGAGACTGACATCGGTAGGTCCCTGGTTGACCACTATGTGACTACAAGGCCCACTGGAACTTTCCCTAGATGGGAGAGAGAAAGTGGGCGGGTGGAGTGTGATATGCGTGTGTGCAGTGTATGTGGAAAGCCTGACGCTGGAAACTTGATGGACTGCCAGAACTTTCCCTAAATGGGAAAGAGAAGGCGGTGTAGTGTGTGCAGTCTGAAGAAGCAACGTTGTATGGCGCGTGTTGTTGTGTAAAGAGTTAGGTGTTAGGCGTACATTACTGCGTGTTTTGAGTAGAGTTTGGTGGATGATGAACAGTGTATAGTGCATAGTGTTGTTGGTGCAAGGTGTTCGTTACGGAATAGTAGTGTAGTGGTTTGGTGGTTGTAGTGGTTATAGTTAATTTTGCAGAGCGTAAGGCTATGGGCCATGGCTCTAAATAAATAAATGAAATGAAATGAAAGAATCCTGGTGGCAACTCTGAATGGTGGTGAAACCTTGGTGTTAGAGTAATGCATTGTCACATGTGGTGTTATGGTTGTATGCTTCAGGGTGGAGGGGCGTACGGCTTCGGGCCACGGCTCCTGAATAAATATGTTCGAAAGAATCCTGTTGTGCTATTAAGTGGATTCCCGGAAGGGGGTGCAGTGCGTTGCTGTGGTGACATTGTATGGTGGCCATGAAGTGCTGTGTTGTGTGTGGGGTGGTTGTTATGGTGGTACGGTAGATTATCCGGGTGTTAAGAAAGTAGTATCTGTATTGTAGTTTGTAGATTGTAGATAGAGCGTGCGGCTGTGGGCCAGGGCTCTGAATAAATCATTGTGAAAGAATCCGCCTTAGGGCCTTAGGGCTTCGTCGGGCAGATGACCGGGTGCGGTTAACGCTCGCTAAAACCCTTTGAAACCCTTTGAAAGAATCCTTGTATCAGCTAAACGCATATGGATTTAAACCAACCTAAGCTACGTTGTTAATTTCCGACCTCGAAATTGGCAGCTAGAAACGATACGATGGCGTATTTATTTCGTAAATGCTGGCCTTCAGAGCTGAGTTGAATTGTTTCTAAAGGGTTTAAAGGGTTTAAAGGGTTTAACGAGCGTTAACCACTCCTGGTCATCTGCCCGAAGCCCTAAGGCCCTATGAATTGTTTAAAAGTGGCCAGCAACAATGCATGCATAAACAATGCATACATAAGCCTTTGTAGCATGACGCCATAAAGGTACACGGATTACTAACAAAAACGTCAAGTGTGCCGTAAAAAAGGGGGTTATATGATTAAAGTTTCACTTTACTTGTTAAAATGTACACGGATAAAATGTACACGGATGATTTTTAATTGTAATAATCAAATGTACAATGATTATTACCTATCATTTATTTATTTATGATAGGTAATTATGCAATACCTATCATATATTTCAAACGTAAAGCACAACAGCACTTAAACAGATGCAATTTTCTCAATTGTACATTTAATTATTTCAATTAAAAATCATCAAAATTTTATCCATGTACATTTTAACAAGTAAAGTGAAACTTCAATCATATAACACCCTTTTTTACGGCACACTTGACGTTTTTGTTAGTAATTATATATTAACTGAGCAAAAAACGGCTTCGCCGTTAAAAAAAAAAAACATTAGAGCTCGTATCCCCATACTCACAGCCGTGAAGGTGCACGAATAAAAACGGATAAGAGTTTACTCGAACGCAACGAACTATATAATTTGAACTCCAATACCAGGGAACAAGGACTGTTTTTCATCAATGCTTATGTCAGAAAGAAATCCCAGTTTACGTTTGAAAAGTTTAATGTTTCGGTGTTTGGGCGTGCACGCCTAATTTGTTTATTATAGAGACCTTTTTTTAAAATATTTTTCTGTGTTTGTTGTTTCATATTAAATCTGTTTCGTGTGAGTGGGTAGATGTGTATTTTAAGTGCATTTATAATTTATGAAACAAGTAGACTCCTAGTTAAGAAATTTTTTTTGCCTGTGTTTGTGTTTGAAGGTCGTTTGAAGTGATATTTCTAGTTCGTTTGAGTAATTACGTGTTCATTTTGTGTATGCATTTTTATCTTTCAATTTTGTAGGTGTTTTGCTGTTTATGGTGTTTTTTTGTGTTTGTGGGTTTACGTTTTGCGAATTGGAGTTCAAATTATAGTTCGTTTCGTTCGAGTGAACTCTAATCCGTTTTTATTCGTGCACCTTCACGGCTGTGAGTATGGGAATACGAGCTCTAATGTTTTTTTTCTTCTAAATGGCAAAGCCGTTTTGTGCTCAGTTAATTTGTTGGCTTTTTTCGCTTCCTATCAAGTGTCCACTGTCCACCGATTTTTGTTTTCGACAAAACGGAACATTAGAAATGCATACTTATGTTCAGGTTACGCCCAAGCTTGTCCCATGATTATTATTTGATGGCAACACATTAGCGTGTGTCAAGATTTAGCATGCGTCATGTAGATGACTAGTTGATTCTGGATTGTTGCAGTATCATTGCAAACAATCACGGAAACAATTCAACTGGCTTCCCGAAGCCCGCATTGAAAAGTCACTCATCGGCCTCAAATTTAAGACTTGCACGCTACGGTTTAAAACTTGAAGATTTAAAGTAAAATCAAGACCATTTAATTTTGGTTCTCCACAACGGGCTAGCTAACTCAAACAACGACAATGTTCTTCAATTATTTATTGGGGCCTCGGCCCATGACAACGCGCCCACCTTACATACTAAATAATGCATCCGCAGAACAACGCATCTACATCACATCCACAAACACTGCTAACCTCCACAATACTGCAACCACTGCACATCCCGCTACACCCAGAAGCCAGTGAGTTCACAGCCGAAATCCTGTCGCACGAACGAACTCGGCTATCACGTGCCACCTCCGAACAGATTGCCCCCTGTCACACGTCTGTAGCAATGCCTGGTGCGTCCTATCGCCACCAACCCTCCTGAACAGCGTGCTGCGAACCCGTTGATGCAGTGGACAGTCAAGCAAAAAATGCTGCACTGAATCCACAGCACCACAGTCACACAGCGGCTGCCGCATCCAGCCCATACGATGCTTGTGGCCGGGGAGCAGTGTGTTACCAGTGCGCAATCGTGATACAGCCCGTGCCGCCCAGAAGGGACGTGCATTATGGGGGACATCATAAGCACATGCGGGAGTCAGCAGATGCAACACTCGTCCCGTAGGAGCTGCAGACCACAAACCATTCCACCTACCCAATGTACGTTCCCGTAGTGCACCCTGTAGCATACGAGCACTTCATGCCAGAGTCACCGCACACGGGGCAGAATATACAGCCCACTTTGCTAAAGAATCAGCATGATCATTGCCATCAAAGATGCTATGCCCCTTCACCCACTGCAAAGAGACAGCAACAATTTGAGTGGCCGTCCACAACTTCCAACAAATGGTGAATACCACCGGACACTCAACCTTGAGTGTAGCAACTGCCGAACTCAGGGCAGCAAGTCCAGACTTCGAGTCAGTGATGATCACAAACGCCAGAAGTTGCAGATCAGCAGCCACGTCAAGCGCCACCGAAATTGCCGCCACACATATGGCTATAAAAAACATTACTGAGGGAGCGCCTGACCGCATATTTCAAGGACGGCACCCACACACCAATACCACCAGTCTGTGAAGCTCTCCGGAACGAAGCATCGCTGAAGATCTCGCACCCTGTATAGACGCTAGCAGCAAACACAGTCTGCAACCCCGGGACCCACACCCACGGACATGGGGGGAACACAAAGGCTACCCGTAGCAAGGGTGCATGGTCCGCACGCGCCAGGAGCGACATGTCATGCCCAGCAACTCACAGCACACTACGCTCTCTGTCAGTCAGCTGGAAATAGCTCATCAATGTTCTTGCCAGTGGATCACATGGCCCACGACCGATATTACGCAAGCACAAAGCAATAATAAGCTCATCAGCACGCAGATGCACCGGTGGTTCACCTGCCTCTACCCACAGAGCATGAACTGGGGTCGATGCAAGGCAGCCGGTCACAATCTGCAGTCCATCATTAACAGATACTTGATAGCACGGAGGTGACTAAGAGCCGTCACTAGAAACGGCAAATAAAAGTATAAAACAGAGTGCACATGCACTCGGTAAGCAGATAGTATCCTACTCCTCTGCATGCCATGATACTGAGTCAGGGCCTTTAATTTGGGTAGACGAGCAGAAATTCGCTCCTTCAAGCACTGAATGTGCTCTGTCCACTCCAGTCCTCCGTCAAGCCACACACCTAGATATTTTACCTGGCGAACACTACGAATTGGAACACTTTCAACCATAATTTCTAACACTGTTGACCTAACCTTACGGCGGCGAGAGAAGATCAACAACTCTGTTTTGGCAGGAGCCAGCGACAACCCACGAGTACGCAATCTACTGACTACAGTCGACAAAACCTGCTCTATTCACCCAGAAACTCTACGAAGTTCAACAACAGCAAACCAAAGCGCGGAACAGACCAACGTCATCCGTGTAACAGACTATGTTATTGGTCAAACCTAATTCGTAACAGTACTTCATTAATCGCTACAGCAAATAGCACCGGACTAAGGCAGCTGACTTGAGGCAAGCCCCTGTCCGTGACAGACTCAGATGCCCAACTGCTGTTTACTCTTGTGGCAAAGCGCCTAGTCCCTAACAGGGCTAAGATTGCAGCAGCCAAATTGACACCTACACCCATTCGGAGAAGAGAGGCGCGAACCCATGCTATGCTGACCGTGTCATAGGCAGCCCTAATGTCGAGAAAGACTGCAACCACAGTCAACCCATGCACCCACGCCTCCCGAACACTGGTGAATAGCAAAAGAATTGCATCCGCCCTGCACAGTTTCTAAATTGCCGTGAAGACAAGCAACCATAATACTCTAAGTGCAAGTTCAACCTGAAAACCAACATCCTCTCATATACTTTCCGCACACACGAAAGCGTGCTATCGGACGATATTTCCGCAAATCAGGCCGGGCGCTGCCATGCTTATGTACCGGAACTAGGACGGTATACATCCAAGAGGTGGGAATTGCAGAATCATCCAAAAGATTCCGATAAAACTGCAAGAGTGCATGGCGCCCATCGGTAGACAAAGCAAAAAGATCTCGATAAGTGATGCGATCGACACCGGCTGCACTGCCCGCTCGGCACTTCCCGAGTACCGAATGCATCTCAGACAATCAGAATGAAACATCACACACAGCACCGTGCGTACTCACATGTTGAATGCCGCTCGCAGGCGGAAGGGACCCAGATGGCAATGAGTAGACACTGGCGAACCTTGCGTTGAACGCCTCAGCAAGCGCCTCTCCACGAAGGACAGTGCTGCTGGGTGATCCGTCTGGTTGCTGCTGATAAGCCCAGATGACAGAGAAGCGACTGGCTTGCGGACGCAAAACTTTCCAAGCTGCAGACACGGAAATCACTGCCACTACAGCAGCACAAACATGAGCACCATAAGTGGCTTTCTCCGTCCTGATAATAAAGGCCGACTCTACTACTACAGCACGGTAAACTGGCCACAGTACTGTCGACGGACTTTGCTTCCACATTCTGTATGCTTGCCGCCAATCTTTGACTGCATAAGTACACTTGCTCGTCCACCGGACAGGCTTTGCACTAGAAGCACTAAACTTACCTCGTTTAACGCGCGGTGTAACTATATATTGAGAGCACCACGACTGGAAGGCATCATTGCTGAAACGTGGGCACCTACTACATCTAACCGGTGTAACACACACTTCACCCATCGGATGAAGGACCACAGGGAAGTGGTCGCTCCCTCGCTGGTCCTCAGAAGTCTTGACACAGAAGGCATCAGTAACACCCGGAAAACAGCGAAAGAAGTGAAGAATAGTTTCTTGCACACAACCTGCCCTCCAGCAAACGAATGTTGGAGTCCCACCACTAACAACCGTGAGTCTGGCACAGTCGATTGCCTGCACTAACTGCATACCCTCTTGATCACACTTTGATGAACCCCATTGGTAATGGTGAGCGTTAAAGTCGCCAGTCAGAATGAAAGGCGGCGAGAACTGCTGCAACCATCGCTGCCAAACTACTCCTGTGACATCTTTGACTACATGCACGATCACCACAGATACCCACTCCGCGCCCAACCAAACCTTTACACAACAGGCATCAATCCCTTCTACTTGCTGACAAGCACATGTTAAATATGGAACTCTCCACTTAATAAAGACACGAATGCTGGAATGCACGCTGGACATAATGCAATCAACATTTGGAATGGTTCCAAAATCAGAATTTGTAATCCGTGCTACCTGCACACCCAAAATATCTACTGTTTGCAATAAATTTTCAAGCTCACATTTTTTCCCACTAATCCCACGTGCATTCCAGATCCCTATTGAAAAGAGACTGCGGAACGAAACACCTTATAGCTGTGAACTCACTGTGCTCCCTTCAGCAGCACTCACACTCTGAGAACCAAGCATGCTGCATCTAAACTCACCCCCAATAGTTAGGGAGATAGGTGAAAAAATTGTGCCTTTTGTCATAAAAGCATGAAAATTGGCAGAAAACCTCCTTGTAATCTATTAATAAAACCTAGGGATGGGGCCACCGGAAATGGGGTTCAGGGTAGCTGTGACGCCATTTTTCAAAATGGTGGACTAAAATTGCAGCAGCCACACCAAAAAAGAGACGTAAAAGTTAGGCACATAGCATATCACTCTTAATTTCACTTCTAATGGCTCACACATTTCAAAGTAAACGTCACAAAGGACCAATCTGATGATTTATTACATACATATATTTTATGCAAGAGCGATTTCGAATAAATTACTTCTGTAAGTAATAAGCAATGCTGAACACTGGTTTCTACTTCACAGTTACAGTTACAATGACACAAAGCTCTGCATTTTAAGGCTACCCTTAAACGTTTGCATCTTGACATCATGCAGCCTTTTTTTAATCCACTGTGTAGTAGTTCATGCAATGACCTTCCTGCTTCTGGCAGTGTTGTCCAAAACGGCTTCCATTCTTCAGAGTATGTCCAACCCCAGTCACCAGGCGAAGGGAGGTTTTATACTGCAATCAGTGTCTCTTCTCTATATCTCAATTAGCTCAAATGGCTTTATTCTCTTTAAATGCTTTCCCCATACGTATCCTCCTTGGTACACTTCCATTCTTGTGTGTTCCACTAAGGTGGCCTTAGTTGGTGGAGTAGCATCAATACTGCGTCTATTCTTCACAAAACAAGCGTTCGACATGCCTGATCAATATCTTCCTGAATGCTGGTCCTGTCATACAGCAATATGGTTATCATTTCTTGAACATGCACTCGTCTGAGATATCCGAAGGTTCTGCAGAAAGTTCACGGAACATCTTAGTTGCATCCAACATGAACATTTCCCCCTTGTTGCTAATGATGAAGTAGCATCACATCCTGTGAATGCGTGGAACATCGGTAAATCTCAAGACTTTTCAACACCAAGTGATACAGCAATTTTATACGCAGGAATGTAGCGATACTTTTGGCCTGTACCGAATGCAACCTGTACATCGCCTAGCTTAGGCAGTGATGCATTGGTCAGAACAAGTACATCTGTATCAACTGTACGCACTAGTATCATTTTAATGCTTTTTTGCACGGTATCAGCTGTGTGGAGCAATATGCGGGTATCCGTTTCCTCATGGTCATAAGGAGCCATATTGTTACTATCCATTGCCGGGCAGGGCAAAACATCTTTCCCAAAAGTACTTACTACCTGCTTTCCAAACATGGCAAGACAAGTGAATGCTTTGCGTGAAAACTAAATAACTACGTTTTATTTTCGTCAACATGAAGAAACTGTGCCCACTGTGTCGTTGAAGGTCTTAAATGTAGTTTGCTTTTCAGTTTTTTTATGTTACATACACCATCCAGTATAACTGCAACGGTCTATGGTGTTTCAGGGTGAATACAAAGACAGCTTTCTAGGTAGAGCAACAGCTAGGTCGGATTTCTGTTCAGTTTGTAATCTGTTGCATTGTGATATGGAAGAAGGTGATAATGGATTTGTATGCTTGAAAAACGTTTCTAGATCACCACCACGTGTCTGGCAAGCTATGTACAGTCTGGAAAAAAAACTGCAGTCCTTTTGCAAAGACGAGACTCCTAGTTTTGTTTTTGATGCCTTGGGAAGGAATGGTTGAAATGGATGGAATTCAGTCACGGTTACAGGGGTGTATTAAAGGCTTTTTTTCGTTACAGCAGTCACTCCTTCACAAACTATTTGTACTGTCGGTTTCCTTTATCTTCAGTATTGAGTATTGAAGCCACAGCAGTTGAGTCAACAGCATGATGTGTATTGATTGATGATTCATCAAGGAATGGGCTGCCCATTTTTTCAGTCACACTGGTTAGTGATTTCACCTGCATTGCAAAGACTGACTTTACGCTTATTGAGTTTTCATGATGATGTGTGTCAAGGCCCCTATCTTCCCTTCGCTTTGCCAACTAGAACTGAATTCGACAATTAATCTGGCAGTTTCAGGTCCAGCCACCATCAATTTTTCGTGGGCTTTTGGGTTCTGGGTCAATTCAACTGCTCCTCCATCCCCTTTAACAACAGCACTATTCTGCCGACGTTCCTGATCAATAGCCATTGATGAGAATGCTCTCCCGCTCTTACATACTACGAAATAACCATTTTCTAATGCTGCTGCTGTATCTTGGTGTTTTCTCAAGACTGACCAAGTCTCGGATATGCACTGGAGCCCATTTTGCGTAGTTGGTATGGTTAAACACAAAGAAACATGGGGTTAGTTTTGTCAAACTCTCTATGTAAAGATTGCAATTTCCTTCCCATAGTGACCTAACGCACATTAGAAGGATGAGTTCCAACGTATCAGAGATTTACCAATAACTGAAACAGAGGAGAGTCCCTGCATCTTTGAATGCACCAGCTGTCAGTCTTCCACGTTTTCACCAGAGCCAATAAGTTCTATGTAATTATTGTAAGCCTTCTTCATCAGGCTGCACAAACAGCTAGCAGCTAGACATGATGGACATGTCTTGTTCTGGTTACGTGGGATGCAATAATTTAAAGAATGATTCGCAGTTCTTGCAGACATAACCTCAGCCTTGACTAAAGCTTAAACCTGTCTGGCCCTTCAAGAATCAGAGCTACTAATGAAAAAAAGGGACTGAGGGAGGGCTTTGACTAGACTATCTTCTTTGACGTTATACACTCGTCTTTGGTTCTATTTGAAACATATCCCTCCTGATTAATTTGGTTGCATTACAATAGCTTCATCGTCACGATCCTCTTCACACAACCTTTTCATAGCATATCCTATAACCAAATCAAGTGCTAAGACCACATCACGACCTTGTTTGGTTGCTTTGAAGTTCTCAAAATTTGCCAGTATTCCTGTTTTAAAGATTATACTATGAACGTGGTACTGAATACCTAGCTGTTCAAGGCGATCTGAACACAGTTTTGAGAGATCTGTTTGTTTAAAAACTGGAGTAACTTCAATGTCTGTTCTTGCCTCCTCAAGGTTCGACAGTAGTTCTGCAAGGAGACCAAAATCATGATTTATGGTGTCCGTACAGCTACCTGAATCAGCCGACATGTTGTATAAAGCAGCCAAACAACGTGCATGGTACTTCGTGTCCTATGCAACCAGATCCTCTGTACTTAGTTTGCAAGTAGTCTCTCGTCTTAAAGCTCCATGGCACATTTACAAACACGGGCATCAAAGTGGAAGGTTAAAGCGTCATGAAGTCTCTCTGAAGTTGATTGACTGAGGAAAAGACACATCTCTTTCCCTGATACTTCATGAGTATTGCTTAAGCGAGTGTACTCTTTGAGGTACTTTCCTCACCAACTTGTTCCTCACCAACTAGCTTTCTTCTTCTTAGCTCGTTTAATTGAACTTAATGCAACATGACTTGTGACACTTGGCTCCATGTTCCCGCAGTCTCGCAAACACCATCTCTGTCATCGAGCCATCTTATATCTATATTCATGAGCGTAGCTCTTAATTCGTGGAAATGAATTATGTTATCAGCCAAAGTATTACCTCCTCACCCAGGACTAACATCTGTATGGCAGGAATCTGCAGGGCACTTCAGGGATTCATTAGTTTCTTTTCGACACAACGCACATATTATCTAACTTATTGTCAAGTCAGGCTCACAGTCTACTGAGTATTTTTCAGTGGCTTAACTAAGTTGTGTATTTTTTTTATCACCATTGTAAGTTCTATGCTTTAACTGTAGCCCAGAAAGCAAGGAAACAAATAGTGAGAAGCCCTATAAAAAAATTATATTTGTTACACTATAATTAAGATTTTACTATTATTTTATAATTTTTTAGCACTGCTTTTCCATAAAACAGTTCCCAAGGGTGGAATTTTTGAAATTTTTGGTGGCCCCACCTCTAAATCTGCAATTTAGAATATACAGTGACACCCTACCAAGTTTCATGCTTTTATGACAAAAGGCACGATTCTTTCCTTTTACTGCACATATCTACCTAACTACATCTCAAATCATCAGCCAGTGAGCTTTGCAATTCTTCTTCGTCTTGCACCTCTACCACACTAACCCCAATGTCGATGGGGCCAGATATTACCATGCTGCTGCTATCAATATCGGCACTCAATTGCACACACATCTGTTCATCACCAGCCGTCTGATCTACATTTATATTGTTGACACCAGCAGAACTAGTTGTGACCACTCCTACACCCTGCACACACTGTGGCACAGGAGCAGATGAACTACCAGCACACTTAATATTCACTAGTACACTTTCATCTTTATCTTTCTTTCCTGCCACATGATCTCTATCTACTACAGCTAAGCGCTTTGGCTTCTTCTTGACACGTTGCCGTTTTTTTTTTTTTTGGTGGCGTGGCAGGGCATCTGCCCGGTGACACCTCAGATTCACTACCAACAGCTGGTGCTTCACCTGAAGGCAGAGGTGCTACAACACTAATACTGCTCATATTAACATTAACACTAGTAACATTAACACTATTTTCTTCAAAGGTGGCTGTATCTGCGGCTGCGATACATTCACATTCGCACTTGCAGCCGCAATGACGCACTTGTCAGATGGAGCACGTACACACTGAACACCACTCGCACCTTGCTCCTGTACATGCTCTTTACTTCCACCAGGGCATTGCGCCTCAGAGACACGTGCAGCCACTCACCTCTCGTCGGTACCACTCTGTTCTCTGACTCCACTCTCATTCGCCCTGGCAACCGCAATGGCTCGCAAGTGCACGCACAGATCACGCGGGTCACGGTAACAGCTGCAAACCGTGCACTCGACGCTCAAACACGCGTGCTGGAAATGACCTCGCAAATGACAGCGAAGGCAACGCGGCGCGCGACCTGAAACCGCAACCAGCGTTACATGCTCGCGCAGCAGAAGTTTTACAACACGTACACCCGAAAGGCAAACTTCTCTGCCCCCTCTCGTCACTTTCTCGAACTTATGATGCAGTAAGACGCCGTATCGCTGGAAAGCATTACTCACATCTACTACGATACTTCATACGGAAGCCAGAAGATCTTGGCTTCGAGGCTGTTATCATACATGTCGCAGACTGAAACTGAGGCTGCATGAAGTGCAATCAACGCAGTGAGCAGCTTCCGTTTCGCTGCCGGATTTTTCACAACCACTTGATGTGCATTCCCTATCCGTAATGGGCACACTGCTTCAATTTCACTTGGTCCAATTACTGCTGCAGCAGCGTCAAAAATTTGTCGGGAAAAGTACAGAACACCTGCTCGATGGCACAGGAACACTACTAATCACATCATCCTCACATTGCTGAGACTTCCTTCGTAAAATTTCTGTAAGTACTGAAGCTCTCTCGCTCGTGCTGCATCATCTTTCAACATCTGTCGTTCATCAAACACAAATCTTGTTGATCCCATCGCCGAATTTCTTGCATTAACAGCATCTACATTATTACCTGGACCATTGTTCTGCGCTGTATTGTAAGCCGCACTATTGTTGAAGCGATGGCTGATCAAGCACATGTTACGCCTAGAGCGGAATTATTTATGGCTGGAAAAGAGCGGGCTGATGAGTTGGAGTTGTTGCCAAGCTGGGATTATGTTTTGAAGCTGCATGGTGGAAAGTTGGACACTGGTAGGACGAAAAACTTTGTTGTTGTGTTGTGCTGGTTGGCGGGTAGGCCTTATCTGCGTGAAGACTTTGTGGATCTTTTAAAGGGCATTGTTGACGTTTCGGACATTGTTGCGTTAGGTCCTATGCGCCTAAATACGGTTGTGAGGTAGTTTTTAAGAGCGTCGAGAGCAAGAGACTTGTGTTGGATTCGAGCCCAACCAGCATCAAGGGCCATATGTGTAAAGTTATTGACCCATGTGTTAAGTCTGTTGTCTGCCATATTTTTGGCTCCCATTTTATGTAGAGGACGAAGTTGTTAAGTTGGCCTTTGAACATTTTGGAGAGGTAGAGGAAGTGTTTCGGGAAAAATCCAGAGTGGGCATGGTTCGTCACAGCTATACTAACGTACGAAATGTCAGGCTACGATTGAGAAGTGGATTGTCAGTGGACGATATTCCAGACATTGTGACGGTGGATGGTTTGCAGGCTTTAGTCTCGGTGCAGAATAAACTAGCCAGATGCCTACGATGCACTTTCGTCGGCCATATTCGTAGTCAGTGCAACGTAGTTTGCTGTGCCTCCTGTGGCATGTTTCACAGAGGTGAATGTGCAACCAGGTCCTTTGCGTCAGTAGTGAGGGCCAGTGAGGCGGAAGTTTTGATTCAGGATGGAGACCAGGAGGATTTGGACAATGTTATTGACGTGGGGCGAGGAGTAGATAGTGCCTCAGGTGCAGTGAGTGTGGATGGTGAAGAAGGAGTGGACGGTGAAGTGGCTGATGGTGATGAAGCAGTGGATGGCGAAGTAGCGGATGGCGGAGTGGTGGATATGCTTGCTCTTGTGCTGTTTGCTGTTAAGGAGCCTATTGATGTGGATGTTGGAGGGTGGCATGAAGTGGGTAGTTTTGGGAGGAATGTTGATGATATGCGACGAGTTGGCCAGAAGGGTAAGCCGCGTCTGTCGCCTTCGCCCATCAGGCCTAAGTTATTGGTCCAGTCGGCTAACCCATTTTCTGTGCTTGCTCCATCTGAAGGGGAAGTCATTGCCCAGGATTTGCAGACTGGTGGTATTAGCCAAAGTGTCTCCCAAGTTTCTGAGTCGCCCTGGCCTCTGAGTGCGGAATCTTTGGAAATTGGCTCTCTCTCTACCAGTTCTCTGATTAGTGGTGAAGAAGATACAGTGCTTTGAAATGGCTTCATTTTCTTATACGATGGCTTTTTGGAATGCACGTGGGGTGCGACAGAAGCTGATAGAATTGGAATTATTGTGTAGTAGGGTAGATATTGTTGGCATTGCTGAAACGAAGTTGCAAGATTCGTGGTCCTGGAGTGATTGGGACTCTATCTGTTGTGGTAGTGATGGTGGTAAGGGTGGCACAGCCCTGTTGGCTCGTCAAACGGTTGCCAGTCGACCGCTTGAATTGAGAAATCCTGTTGGTTTGTTTAACACATCGGTGCAGGTATGGAATGGGGAATCCTGGGTAACAGTGATTTGTGCTTACTCGTCGGACAATTTTTAGTCCAGTGAATGGCGGGATTGGGTAGAGGCCCTGCCTGTTTCCTTCATCATATGTCGTGATTTTAATGCTCACCACCCGTTTTGGGGGGGGGGGGATTGAGGCTTAATGGCGCGTCGACAACTTGGTCATTAGCGCCAACCTCAGTCACAGTGCAGTGGGGTAATCGCCCGGTAGTGAACAGGAAAGGTAGGATTATAGCTGATGCGATGGTCGATCTGGGGTATGTGGTACTTAATGGTGATACTCCTACTTTTGCACGTTGGTTTGGTGCCCACTTTCAAGAATCGGTATTGGACTTAGTGCTTTGTTCGGGTTCTTTGGCTGGCAAATTGTTCACTGTAGTTTCAGATGACTTGTATGGGAGCGATTATTTTCCAATCTGGGTTTCATCGGACTATAATCGGTTGCCTGGATACAGTGGGGTTGAAGTTAATGATCGTTCTCAGCTTTTACACATGCGTGATTCGTTGGTTTATGGCGGAGTGCTGGGCGAGGTGGAGGACTCTTATGCTGCCTTACTTAGACTTTTCCGTTGTGGTAGACCGAGGAATGGTGCAAGGCCACAGACTTCTTCGAAAGCATTATGGTGGACTGATAAGTGTCGAGCAGTTGTGTGCCTTCATCGTAGGGAATTCCGTCGTTTTAAACATGCTCCATCACAGTTACGGTGGGAGAGTTATCAACAGGCCTTGGCACAAGTGAAGAGGGTGCTCCGTTTAGCGAAGCGGAATCTGTGGAAGAGTCTGTGTTCCAGGTTGACTAGGTTGACTTCAACTTCTGAGGCGTGGAGGCTGGTTTCCCCGACTTCTTTGCGAAGGGTTCCGTTGTGGCTCAGGAGAGCTCCTAGTTCACCAATCCTGCGTGGCCGAGACATGACAAATGCAGTTCAACTTCAGTTCGAGATTATTTATGCAGTTCAAGAAGACTCCCGGGTTACTGAGTGGGAGGTACAAGTTGATTGTCCTATTGACCCACCCTTCTTGCAGGAAGAATTGGCTGCAGCTTTGAGTTGGTGTGGAGATGGTGCTCCAGGCCTCGACGGAGTTTCCTATCGCGTGTTGCGTTTGCCATCTATTCATGCTCAGTTATTAGACTTCTTTAATTTGGTATGAGAACGAGGTGAGGTTCCAGCTGGTTGGAAGGTTGCTATTCTTACTCCGATACCGAGGACAGGCAGGGATAGGTCCCTTGTGAGTAGCTTTAGACCAATTGCGTTGTTGTCCTGCATGCGTAAGGTTTTTGAGCGAATGTTGGTTAGTAGGTTAACTTGGTTTTTGGAGAGTAATGGTTCTTTCCATAAGGCTCAGTGCGGCTTCAGAAAGGGCAGGAGTGCCCAGGATGCTGTGGCTCTGTTGGAATCAGGTATCAGAGAGGCATGGTTGTCGGATCAAATTGTAGTGGTAGCGTTTCTGGATATTTCTGCAGCCTATGATAGAGTTGATTTAGGCTTGCTGTGGTCAGCCCTATCGAACATGGGTGTTAGTGCCAAGGTAATAATGGTTCTTCAGTCTCTTCTTCTCCACCGATCGTTTGTTACCAGAATGGGGTGTTACTTCTCAGATGTCGCCACTACAAGTAGGGGCTTACCCCAGGGTAGTTGTTTAAGTTCTGTCCTGTTTGCTGTTTTCTTGAACTCCCTTATTGAGTTAGTGGCTCCGTGTTCCAATATTGCGGTCTTCGCCGATGACATTGCACTTTGGTTGGTTGGCCGGGATGTGAAGACCATTGTGAGAGCGTTACAAGGGGTGGTTGAGCTGATGGAGCAGTGGTTAGGAGCTGGAGGCATGGCTCTTTCACCGGAGAAGTCGAGTGTGGTGCTTTTCAGTAGGACGTCTTATCCTTCGTTTTCTCTACAGATTGGTGGTGTCTCAGTCAGGAACAGCAAAGAAATTAAGTACCTTGGAGTGTGGTTGGATGAACGGTTGACCTGGTTAAGGGACGAACGGGAGTTGTGTGCAAAGATCACTTCTGCGTCAAGGGTTCTTCATCGCCTAGCGGGAGCTGACTGGGGTTTGAATAGGGCACTGCTGCGCAGTGTGTATAGGTCTTTTGTGTTATCACGTGCTGATTATCATTTACCCTTTCTCGGGCCAGCCCACCGATTAGATTCTGTTCAAGTTGCTCTGAATTCGTGTCTCAGGATTGTTACTGGCTGCCGGCGTTATACGCCAAAATCAGCTTTGTTGGTGGAGGCCGATCAGTTGCCAGTGGATGTGCGTGCGGGAGAACTGTCTGTGCGATTTGCCCTGAGGAACCTGGGTCGTGGTAAAGGGGACTTGTTGCATGACATTCTAATTCACTACCGGGGGTTGCCGATGTGGTTGCAACAGTCCTTGGGCTCTTTGGGTTCTGCGGTGACCTTTGTGTCTGAATCCATGTGTACCTTGTTTCCAGTCTTGTCCGTAGTGCCTACCATTGGCCCATGGAACTTTGCAGAATGCGCTCATAGGGTCATGTGCAGCGGTGGAATGGATAATGACAGCATGGACATTTTTTGTGATGCTTTCTTCCGGGACTACTCTCATTGTGGCGTGGGTATTTGGACCCCCGCATTAAAGAAGTCCCATGCTTTTCGCCTCCCACCTACTCCATGTGTCCTGTTAGCTGAACTGGCTGCCATTTCGATAGCCATTGATATGGGTATTAACCTGAATCCGAGATCTTTTGTTGTCTGGTCTGATTCCAAATCAGCACTGAGTCTAATTCACAGTTCGTCGTTGTCCTTGACTCCGTGGACCCCAGTTGTGTTGGAAATCTGCAACAAACTTCTTCGTGCTTCCAGTATGGGCTTGCTGATCTTCTTGGACTGGGCGCCGGGTCATTCATGGTCCTTGGGGGATTGGTTGGCTGATGACTATTCACAGGTCTACCTACAGGAGCAGTGCACAGAAGTGTCGTCTGTTTTCTCCCCGAGGGACCTCTCTGTAGTATCACGTCAGTTTGCACGGTCAGTATGGGAAGAGCGATGGTTTGTGGATCCAGGTGGGCGTCACCTGTTCAATGTACATCCAGCTATCTCGCCTCCAGTGGAACTGAACCGGCTTTCACGACATGCAGCGGTATTGTTGTCGCAGCTCCGCACGGGACATGTGCCATTAAACCAGTGCCTTGCTTTAGTAGACCAAGATATTTCACCGGCTTGCCTATGTGGTGCCGCAGTGGAGGATGTGGAACATTTTCTGTTGTGCTGCCCCATGTTTATTGATGCTCGGCGTCGTTGGTTGTCTCCGGTTTGTTCACCGTTGCGATTATTGGATATTCTGGGTGTGTATCCTCACACTGTGAAGAAAAATTTTCGAGCTCTGCGTGCTGTGTATTCCTTCTGCTGTGATTCAGGGAGGTTGTAATTTTCTAATTTTGATGTTGTATTTTGGTCTTCTGTGAATTGTTTTGTTGGTATTTGGTGTGGTTTTAGGGGCAGATAATCTGTATGGTTGACGCTCCGCATTAAAATTAATCAAATCAAATCAAATCACATTTTCCACGAATATCCTTTTGCACTTCACTCACTTCAATACCGTACTGGCGTAACTCCTCAGGCGCTATTGCACGATGTTCGGCTTCTACACATATCGTTTCGTACACAGCCCTGGGTATTACCCCAGTCTAATGTCCAACTCACTTACAGTCCCATTTTCGACCAACTCAGCCAAGAGTCCATGAACGCCATGAACGCCATGTTTCGCCATGTTTCGAGTGAGCGCTAATCCCATATGGTGCGCCTCACGTAGTGTTACCCTATTGTTAATGTTGCAGAATTGTAACAATTTGACATTGTTAGCCACTCCGTCGCCTCCGCCACTGGGCCCTAGGGCTTCGTCGGGCAGATGACCGGGTGCGGTTAACGCTCGCTAAAACCCTTTGAACTTTGACGCCTCTGCCTCCTCCTCCTATCCAATTTTCTGAAATTCTCGTGCACAAACAAACTCTAGTAAACACGGCCTGCCGACCGTGGTAATGTAGATTTTTATTCAAGGGAAGACATTTGTGCAGCAGTTGTAGTAAACAATATAGGAACCACCGGTGACAAACATGCCATTTTACTTTTAGTCGACAGCAATGGCCTGTATGTTTAGTGTGGGATGTGGAAAAAGGCTACAAATAACTAAACAGTCCCAGGACCAGAAGAAAGACAAAGCTCTCTATTTTTAATTTTTCTATCGAAAAGATAGTAGAATGAATTTGGAATACTGCCTTTATTTAACGTGTAGCGCTGCCTTCCAAATCCGTTATCATACTGGAAAAATATCGGAATTCGTCCGTACTACAGCTACGCACTACCCCATTGCTCGCGAAGCAGACTCACATGTCTGTCTAATTATTGATACTACACAACTGTTACACTAAATAATTCCAACGATTATACAATGCTAATAATGCAGCGCAGAACAATGGTCCAGGTAATAATGTAGATGCTGTTAAGACAAGAAATTCGGCGATGGGATCGACAAGATTTGTGTTTGATGAACGACAGAGGTTGAAAGATAATGCAGCACGAGCGAGAGAGCTTCAGTACTTAAAGAAATTTTACGAAGGAAGTCTCAGCAATGTGAGGATGATGCTATTAGTAGTGTTCTTGTGCCATCGTGCAGGTGTTCTGTACTTTTCCCTACACATTTTTGACGCTGCTGCAGCAGTAGTTGGACCAAGTTAAATTAGCAGGAGCTGCTATTTGTTCGACATGACTACCCGAATTGTCAGTATGCGTAGAATACTGGGACAGTTACTGGCAACTAGGTGCAAAGTAGCCGCTATTTTATTTTATCTGCTCTCCCAAAGAAGAACGACAGATAGGATTTCGTTTTCCGTGTGATGTTGTCAAAACGTGAAACTAACTAGTCCAATGCCAGTTCAACTTATTACCATACGGAAGCATAATTGGAAAAAATTCTTGGTCAAGGACTGAGACCCATTCATATGCAAATGATTTGATCATAAACTGTTCAATACCAAAGCCTACAATTTCCTCGTACGTGTTCTCATAAAAAATCATGGTTAATAGACTAATATTCAGGCACTTCCGGCCTTGCCTCAAATAAGTGACACGCATGACATGTTTGAATAAACGACTGGACGTCATAATACAATAGCCACAACTTTCTGCCCAACTGTATTTCAAAAACAGCTAAGCAGTTAAAATTGCGAAGTTCAACTAAGCAACTCACCAGCACTAATTTATTTATAGCGCTTAATTTTCTGTCATTTTTTTCTAAACCATACCCCCCCCCCCTTTCGCCGCTATCTGACGTACTAAACAGCGTGTGATGAACCTAAGGCGTACTCGACCAGGTAAAAGCAGAAAAAAAATGTTGGATTGAGCTTCCCGTTAACGCTAATTAGTTCAGCTATTTCTGGGAAAAGGCACCAGACATAAGAGTGATGAATTATTGTATGTTCAGTGAAGTTGTAAGAGTTACTTTGCTTCTTGAACTTGTTTTAAAATTGCTGAAGTGCAGTACTTCTAGTGCTTTTAGTTTCTGTTTCTGTTAGTTTCCTTTGAAAAAGACAACTACGTGTGGGTACGAAATTAAGATTTTTAAGAAATAGAGTGCATTGGCAGTATTGTAAAAATACATACAGAGTAGCCATTAAGTGCTGGTGAAACAACGAAATCACGACGTTTCGGTTCCAAGGTCGGAACCGTTTTCAGGTGAAAGGTTTAAAACATGTCAAACAACTTAAAAATAAAAATAAAAATCAATAAAATAACAGCAGAGCAGGGCCATGGAAATAAAACTTACAAATCATAAGGATGCAAGGTTCCATGCTAAAAACTAAAATCAAATCAAATAAAAGTCAGCACAATTCAAGAGAATGTGCCAACAGTCACACCTAACTCACCCAAGTCTGCAGGTCGAATGAGAGAGAATTCGAGAGAGAATGAGAGAGAATTTTAGTTTTTAGCATGGAACTTTGCATCCTTATGATTTGTAAGTTTTATTTCCATGGCCCTGCTCTGCTGTTATTTTATTTATTTTTATTTTTATTTTTAAGTTGTTTGACATGGTTTAAACCCTTCACCTGAAAACGGTTCCTACCTTGGAAACGAAACGTCGTGATTTCGTTGTTTCACCAGCACTTGATGGCTACTCTGTATGTGTTTTTAATAAATAAAGTGCTTTTTAACTTTCTGCTTTTTGCTGGCAGTATTGTGTTACTGGCATTTTAGTATGTAGTTTGTTTCGTTCATATCCAAAGTGTACGGGCTGGTACTGAAGATGTTTAAATCTCTACAGAACTTCTGCTAGATCTCTTTTTCTTGTATCTTTGTTCTTGAATAGTTATGACGTCATTTTATTTTACCAAACACATTCTATGTTGGTATCTACGTTTTACATGCTCTTGGGTTTGGGGTTTTGTAAATTAGGTTTAATGGATGCCTTTCCACATTTAATGTACCGATAGGAGTGGCATAACGGCGTTTCCATAGGTCCTTATGCGGGTTTGTCCATATTATTTTTATCCCATGTACCATCTCATTCTGTTGATTTTCTCAGTGGTAAATTCCTCATGAAATGCAGCAGAAAATTTAACTAAAAATAAAAGTATACAGTTTTCAAGTATTTTCTTGCAAAGTATACACCGAATTCGTGTGATACTCTTACACAATGTTTCCTTCTTTACAGGCCCGGCAGTGCATTAACAGTTTGGTTACCTTTTCTCCATGCCCACTGAATGTTGACGTTATTAACCAGGTAAAAAAAATAGTAAGGAAAATTGGAAATTAGCCATTAGCAAAAATTATACACTAGAAATAATTATAGTGTATAATTTTCGCTGATGGCTTATTTCCAATTTTCCTTAATATTATTTACAGCGATTTGTGTCTAATTTTTTCTCTTTCGTTGAGCCTTATAAGTGTATTATTTGTCTTCCCTCTCCATTGCCTATGGCTAAGAACATTCGATCGAATGGAGTCCTGGTCACGGTTGTGATCTCAATAGCGGGTTCAGTGACTTATCTTTATGCCAGTGGAGGATGTGGCCATAGCAGTAAGGCTCTATGCATATGGGGGCGAACTAGGTAGCCGTTTCGAATCCGGGTCATGCCACTCCGAAGAAACGTAAGTGCATAAAGGTGGCTTACTGAACTACGTTATTTCTAGTGTATAATTTTCGCTCATGACTTATTTCTAATTTTCCTTGATTTTCATTAACCAGGTAAGAGCCAACGTATTACTAACCAGTATACATTTGGCCCAGTAAAAAAAGTGGCCAACAGACTTACAGAAAACCACTGTCCGTTAATATTAATACACCGTTATGATCAACCGGATCTTGATTACTCTATTATTGACGCTGGGACTATGCCATACGGTCTAGGTGAGGTCCAACCAGGCATCCATTCTTAAAGGCCTTCAGCCCAGGAATCTACGGCAGTCCAAGTCGCACTTGAGTGGCGCTCGCAACACTTGGCCTTGTTGACAGATACTTCACCACCTGAAGCATGTGTGCTGGAACAACACGATGTTACATTTCAGTTTATTTCGGCAACATTAATCAAATCATGTATCTTAATAATGTAAAACTAGCGGAGTCACTCGCTTCGCTCGCTCATTCTACGCCATCTCGCTATGCTCGAGGAGCATTCATGCTACAACTCTTGTGCTGCTGACAGACATTCCACGTCTAAAACGATCAAGCAAATGGTCAGAGTGCAGTACGCGTTTTTCGTAAGGCTTCACTGCATAAAGAAATTATAACTATAAATCATTCCAACAGTCTGGCCATCCGAGAGCTACGTGTGCGTCGATGTATGTTTCCAGTAATTTCTTTTATTTAAAGAGCACACATAATCGTGTGCTTATTATTTCTGCGCAAACCTTTAAGCTTCTGCCACAAGTCCTCGAAAAGAAGTTGCAGACGGAAGGATTACTCCAACTTGTCGCACCGAACTGGCCATCTGCAGGCTGATTTCTCCAACATCCGAGCCTCCTGATCGACGACCCAAAAAGTCTACCAACGATTTCAGACCTATGGTCACAACGGAAAAGAACCCAATTCCAAACGTAACCGCTCTGAACCAACATGGGTGGCTACTATCATCAGATTCATCAAACAGGCAGGAATTTAGGAAGAACAAGCAACTCACATCACCAGGAAGACCATTACAGATTCGACCAAAAGAATCTACGACTGCCACTGGACAAAAAGGTTTATTTAGTGTGACAGAAGGGAAATTTAATCCATCAGTCAATCCCTCCCTCTGTCCGAACTTCAATCTTTCTTCTCCGACCAGTTCAAGGAAAACCTAAACGCTCAACAGTCCTGGTTAACCGCCCACCACTGAACACAGTCTTCAAAGCATCCATTCTTCTAGATGACTTCAGGATCTCCACCATCATCAGATCGTTTGTGAAAGAACGTCTCGCAACTAGTCGAGTCCTTACAGAATGGGACCTGTCCATTGTCCTGGAATCCCTCATGAATGGACCTTACAAATTTATGTAAATCTGCCACATGAACGTTCTCACCCGCAAAACAGTATTTCTAACAACACTTGCGGCAAGCCTTCGTTGCAGTGAAGTACAAGCCTTATCAGCTGACCCGCCATGCTGCATCTTTGCTCCCATCTTCACAGTAGTTTCACTGATGCCCAGAATTTCCTTCCGAGCCAAAACTCAGAAACTTTGTAAACCAACCAAGGAAATTATGAACCTAGCCTTGACCAACATCATTGGCAATGAACCTGAATGCCTCCTCTGCCCAGTTTGCGCACTTCGTTACTATCTCAACAGGACAGACAACAATGAATGTCACAGTGGCAGAAACCAACTCTTCCTCCGCATCAAAAGAGACTTCGGAGAAACATCGTTTTCAGTGCCACCACATCTTATGAAAGAAAAACAAATTCCCGTTTTACCATTTTTCTGAATAAAGCACGTAGGTCGTTAATTTTTTGGTGGAGCCAGCTTGTAACCCTAGGGTGCCCTTCAATGTGGTGCCCGCCACCTAACTTTGACGAGATGTAAGCGTGAATTCTAAAATTTACGGGTAATGTATATTTTCCAGCAGAAATAAGAAACTTAAATTTTCCGGCCATATACATTACCTTACCTACCCTATATCCTCTCTTGAGTCCACTCCTTGACGATATCGAGAGAATAAATGGTGCCAACCTGTCACGCCAAGTTGCTAATGTAGGCAGAATGCGTTGAAGCATGCACATTTGGGTTACCGAGCTGGCAGCTACAAGCAACCTGAAAACCTGTAGAGAACACCAGCACTTTGAAGAACGAATGCCAAAATTCACAGGTAATGAATATTTTCCTATGAAAAAGAAACAAAATTTCAGCCAGCTCTTGCTGGGGGCCAGCAAATTTAAGTTTTTTTTCAAACCATTTTATAAACTACACTTGTACTGTACATTTGTTTTTTCAATGCAGTTTCGTCATTTATTGCAAGACCTTTATTATAATAGTTGTATTTTCTAATCTTTTAAAATAGGGGTTAGAGTCAAGATAAACAGGATAATTATTTTAAGGTGGTGTGATTTTGTCATTACAGCCCAACGACAACAATTTCAGCGATGCGAAGTTTTATTTACTGCTCTTCATTCAGCGAATATCAGGAACAGACATTGGAATTAGCGTTGGAGGATTTTTCATAGTTCACAAAACTCTTCTGCTCACTGTAAGATTCATAATTTATGTTCCTATGATTATCTTTGGACAGTTTATCTTTGCACTGATTTCTATTTGAATAGTAATTTCCACATAACATTTTTTAAAGAAAAAGATTATTTTAAACAATGTATTATCTGACATTTTATTGAGTTGATTCAGATAGTTGCTAATCCACTGAAACATGTGACAATTAAGTTTCCTACAATAAGATTGATTAAAATTGGCGTTAAGATACCAGAAGATTTGGTGTAATATTTGTATTTTGTATTTGGGCAGTTTATCTTTGAACAGTTTATCTTTGCACTGATTTCTATTTGAATAGCAATTTCCACATAACATTTTACCAAGAAAAAGAATATTTTAAACAATGTTTTTATCTGACATTTTATTGAGTTGATTCAGATAGTTGCTAATCCTCAGAAACATAACGGACAATTAAGTTTCCTACAATAAGATCTATTAAATTTGGCGTTAACCAGTATTAGTAAGGGACACCAGAAGATTTGGTGTAATATTTGTATTTTGTGTTTGCTTATGTGCTATTGGTAATATGGAGTATTTTGTGTATTTTGTTCACATTGTACTTGTGATTATAGTCGTATTTGTGTTTCTGTCTGCATTCGAATATCAACTTTAAGTTAGGGCCATAAGCGTTAATTTGGTTTACTTAGATTGAGTTCATGAGCGCACACGTAAAACGTCGCTCCCTACGACAACACCCACCAAAGTTAAAACGCAGTATTAGCTATCTTAACCAATGAGAAACGAGCGTCAAAGCTCTTAGCCAATGAAAAACCAGAAGCAAACGAGTCAGCCAATAGCGCATGTCCTTGAAGGGATGATACAAGCCAGGCAAGAGGTTTTTTAAGCTAACGCCCGAACGCAGCTCCCTCTCTTGACCACTCTCTCTCAACCCTTCAGTTAAAGTACTTAACCGCCTGCCACAATGTTGTTACAAGCATCATCGTTGTTCCGTTGTCGCAGGCAAGCGAGGGCCATTCAGCGACATATTCGTCACCTCTGCCAACATGCCAATTCAAAAAAAAAAAGAAAACCGTAAATTTGACTCCCATCTTTAAGAACAATACTGAAACTGATTCGAAAGTCACTTCAAGATTGAAGATGAATTTGGACATTAATCAACTATGCTAAAGCAAGCTAATCGGAAAGAGGACGAGTGACCAATTCATAAAACAATTCAATAATTTATTCATAAAAATACTGAGCCTCTGTCTTAGACTTTCAGCTTGAGAGGTAAAAACGCTGTCAAAAGTGAACATTTTAAAACCAAATTTGGAATCTAGTCAAAGAATTGTGAAATTCGGCCTAGACAAGTCAGTGATTTAGAGAGGTGATAAATGGAGAACTTTTTGTTGTTGTAGGGGATATACCTTTCGTCTGGCCTGTCTACAGGTTAAAGTACACTAAAATCATGGCAATTGGGTCAAATTGTATAGCTTCCTAGGTGGGCAAAATAAACAGAGATGCAAAATTATTAAACGTTGCCTTTAGACTTGTATGTCAGACTGCCTGAGCGGTGAATCGAAGCCACGACCTTCGAAACCAAAGGCCGAGGTCCCACCGTTGAGCCATACTGACCTCGGCCCAGTGGTGGGTCCTCGGCCTTTGGTTTCATAGGTCGTAGGTTCGATTCTCCTTTAAGGGTTATCACGTGCTATCACGTGCTAAATGGAATAATGTTATTTTGCCGATTAAAAAACAAATTCTCCTTTCTGTAACCAAATTCTGCCAACGTATAATTTTTAGTATAGCTTAAAATTGAGTAACTTGAGTAATTGAATAACACTTATAACAGTTATTTTTAGGTGATTATAAAATTTTGTTGTTGGTATTCTTGCTAGGACAAGGAAAAAACACATATAAGTATTAAAAAAAACGCTTAAGCGTATAAAATACGGATGTAAACCCTAAAAAACATGTAGCTGTAAAGGAACAGATGTAAGAAAAAGACACTTAATCCATCAGCGTCGCACTAATACGTGTACGAGAATCTCCAGCATTTAAAAAATGAAGCTGGAGCTCCTTTTACACGTATTAGTGCGAGGCTGATGGTTTACATTTATTTTTCTTAGAACTGTTCTTTTAGAGCGTTAAGTTTTTTTAAGGCTTACATTCGTACTTTATACGCTTATGTGTTTTTAATACTAATTATTGTTTTTTCTTGTCCTATAAAGTATAACAACAAAAAATATTATAATCACTTTAAAATACTGTTATAATAGTCTCAGCGTATTTATTACTCAATTTTAAGCCATAGAAAAGCGTTCAAAAGTTCCTAGGCCTTGTTTATACCTTCGTTTTAAGATATAAAACTTGAGCATCGGTTCATTGGTTCGGCCTTCATGTGTAGTAGAGCTGTGCGGGCTAGAATTTGGTTGAGCATGTATATCGCACTAAAAGCCATGAAATTTGGTACACCAGCCATTCATAGCTTAAAAATCGAACTAGCTATGAAACCCTCTCGAGATACCTCTAAAGGCTCCTTCCTGCAACCACCACACTCACCTCTATGGGGTCATTGAGCAACAAATTCTTGTAGATCATGGTAAAACATGAATTGGTACTCAAGTCATGCCTAGCAGTATAAATCGAACCAGCCATTGAACCCCTACGAAAAGCTATCAAGGCAACCCACACCCCTGTTCCCCCTCACTGAGGCTTGACCAATAAATTCTCACAGATGTACTGTTAAGTTGTTATTGCCACTCACAAAAAAAATGTCAGAACGTTCAATACAACTTACTTATGTTTTGGATTCTAAGTCTACAAATGCACAGGATTTCCCTGTTATACCTTTGAGTGTCGGTAGTCCATTTCCGAAAGTTTCATTACGTTTAAATCTTTACTGTCAGGACTTTGACACTGCATGTGAAAATGCGCAGGATGTTACCGTTCTGCCATCCACTGATAATTGTCAGCCGTTAAAAGTGTTGAAACCCAACACGTATGAACATGATTTTTACGCCGATTCTACGAGTGGAAATGATGTTAACGTATTTAATACTGCAAATGTACCACTGTGACAAAATATTACCGTATATGGTACACTGGGTCATACTAGCATTAGGGGTGATGCACAGTTACATCAGTTGTACAGGTGACTGCCGTAAATATTTCGACTCAAGGCCCCTTGCCTACGACCAGTTGTTTTTATAATCATTCCTTACCTCTTCCTACTTCTACCGAAGCAACCCATGAGCTGTGAGGGCAGGGATGTCTCATGAATTCCCGTATTTCCCTATCGGAAATGGCCATGAACCCATTTCGGATGAAACTGAGAAAATTTTGTTGAGGGTGAGCGCGATGCTTTGTGTCATAATTAGCTGAATTTGTGTAATGGTGAGTGTGTAGGAGATGTCGGTAAGTCGGACTTAATAACATGTACGTTGAAAATGGTGGTGATACGAAACGAGGTGATTATAAACATACCACATCAGAACCCTAGTGTAGCTCATAGTACGATCCGTTGTAGGATTCTGAATGACGGTATGTGCTTGGGGCAGTCTGGTTTTGAGTGCAGTATACTGCCATTTGTCCACATCTGATAGTGGGAGAATTGCATCGGTATAAATCCTGTTTGGCAGCCCAGGCTGTTGTTCTACATATGTTCCATAGATGAAAGAGGAACACATTTTTGCATCGCCTCAAATGGATGTTGAACAAGGGCACCCTCTTGGGACCCCGCATATCGGGAACGGCAGAGTTGAGGCGCGACATCTTCCTATGGAAACAAATGTCTTGCTTTCCCATGTACTGCATAACAAAGACCAGGTTCCTGAGGTGCTCCTTAATGAGATCCAGCGCTGACAGAATGAAACCGCTAAAACACTCAGGGACATATGGACAAAAATGCATCATTGGTTGTATCTGGCAGTTGTGGGTCTTTCACTTGTCGATAGGATGGACACATGGTCCTTCAAAGAATGCTTGATTAACCGGGAAGAAGCATTTGCAGGCGGACCGGTACTGTTAACTATACTTGAGGTGGGAATGCATCGGCTGTTGTCCATGTGCTCCATAACACAGCTAGGTTCCCCACATGTTCCTTAATAATATCCGGCGATGACAGAATGAAACCAGTAAAACACTGGGGCGCCTGGTGAGTAGTCTGTGTACGTGAGTACCTCATCGGGAATGGTACTGTGCACACCTGTATTCGCCAAGAATGCCTGAACGTTACAGCCTAAGCTAACGGTGGTTTTTTAAACCTTAAAAATATTGCCCGTGTGATCTTGGTGTATGCCGGGCTGCAGGTGGTGTTCTGGGGACATGCCTGTTTGTTGGTAGCATGTCTGCGTAATGCCTTGTGTACCTGTCCAATTCCTGGAGACATGTCTCTAAATCGGGCCTGGGGTGGATCGTGTATCTGATGCCAACCGGGTCAAACGGTTTGAATGTCTAGCATATACATATGTGCATCTGGTTGTGCCTGATTCCAAGTTTTGTCCAAAGGGATGGCCGAAAATCTACCTGTGATTCGATGGGGTTCGTCGTTCTAATATGCTTTTCTACAGGAGTCCTACAGGAACCCTACAGGAACTTATAGGAGAGTTGAAGTCTTCACTAACTTAGTGTTTTATGAGGAGAACAATGAAATAGGCTACTTCTTTGAGTCATGTGCAAATGTTGCTGTAGCATCTTTCTTGTGAGGCGTGCAGTAGCGACAGTTCGCTGAACATAAGTGATTTGCAGCTGCGTAGGTGTTGCTTAAATATTCAAAATACTTCTGGTAATAGTAATAGTTCTTCTAACATTCTACCGGTCTCTCCTAAAAGTGGGGGCATATTTCCATTGCATCTGGAAGGAGCTATTTGAGTAGTGAGGTTACCATTCCTGGGTTTAGTGGTGGATATTACTAGTATTGCAGGGAGTGATCACCTCGCCCCTCGCCCCTGGGCGTGGCCAAGAAAGCGATCTGCGCTCGTGCGTTTGCTTAAAAAAACCTTGTGCCTGACTTGCATAATCCCTTCAAGGACGTGCGCTATTTGGCTGACTCATTTGCTTCTGGTTTTTTATTTGGTAAGAGCTTTGATGCTCGTTTCTCATTGGTTAAGATACCTAATACTTCGTGTTCCCATTTGTTGGTGTTGTCGTAGGGAGTGAAATTTTATGTGGGCGTTTATAAACTCAATCGAAGTAAACCAAATTAACTCGTATGGCCTGGTAAGTTGATATTCGAATGCAGATAAAAACACAAATACGACTGCAATCACTAGTACAATGCAAACATTACACAAAATTCTACATATTACTGATAGCACATAAGCAAATACAAAATACAAATATTACACCAAATCTTCTGGTCTTAAACGTGACACGCATTGTTTTCTCGGCTTACCCACTGGTACGAGTACTTCTTGGGGCGTATGGTGATTGGGCGTACATCTTCCGAGGGAAAATTGGAAGAAAAGTCGTCTAAGTCGTGTGGTTCGAGTGGGAGTCAAATAAAGCCTAAGTGACAATAATATATGCCCATCCATATACCACGACGGGCGAAGCCACGTTCCAACCAGTTAAACAACTAATTGGTGGTCCCTAGGTAATTCGCTTCCGACCCTCGAGAAGGCTGCGGGGGTTGGAACCGTATCAGCCATAGTGTTGTATTGGTATGAGCAATTTTCAACTGGGTCTTATTGTATTTTATTCACCCATGTATAACTTATATTTTTCCTTAAATTTATTGTTGATTTATTTGGAACGTCTAAAACAGATGTAGCCTCGTGGTCAAATCATCTAACCTTGAGTTGTATTTTGTTATGAAATTTGTTTGTCATTCCTTACAGGGGAAACAATTTGTTTTTCTTCTAACCTCTTGTATATTAACAGTTTTATTAACATATAACAAGTGCATTTCAATGGCTACAAATCATCAACACGGCATTCTCGGGGGTTGGAACCGAATTAGCTATAGGCACTACCAATTAGTTGTCCACCTGGTTGGAACGTGGTTTCGCCCATAGTGGTGCATGGATGGACCTATATCATTGCCGCTTAAACTTTGTGACTCTTATATTTGTAGTTTAAACGTATCCCTGGGTTTCGTGGGATGATATGCTCTGTTCCCGGGCTGTGTCTACATTTAGTAGTCCCCCACCAGTCTGTATAGACTGGTAGTAAGCATTTATATGTATTTTCCGGCGTAACACTAGTGTGAATCGTGTTATAAGGGTTTAACGAGCGTTAACCACTCGTATTATGTTTTTGATCCAACAAAGCCTGTTTAACGTCAAGCTAGTGATTGTTGCGGCTGTTACGGAGGAGTTTGTCGTTATGCTAAGGCAACGAAAATGCGTCCTATTTTTTACTGCTTGGTTGATTGTCCATAGCTGTGTCATCAATTGTTGATTTGTCTATCTGATTTGTTGTATTTTGCCCCCTGTTTACCTTAGTATTTTCTGCAGGGTTGTATGCTTTGTCTGAAATTTTTTTGGGCAGCCAAAACTCACGAAGGTGAGACTGTTTTTCGGGAAAGAGCTGGTGAGGCCTATCCACCACATTTTAGGCTCGAACTGTATAATCCCTTAGAATTCCAGGTTGGCACTCGATGCAGAATGAATCTGCCGTAATGTAACTGGTATTAATTGAACTATAACATGATATGCTAAATGATAATAAACTGCGACTTAGTTTTTGCATACCAGAAAATAACTTTTGATGCCTAGTAGACTTTTAATAAACATGTGTGGAGAATAAAGTTGACAGTAACTCAAAAACCGTGACTCGAAGCAAATCGGACATTTCTTGAACGTTTCTTGAATAAATGCGATCATTTAAACCCAAACAAAACAAAAGAGACTTTTATAGATTTCATTAAGTGGGGCTAACGCCAACGTGTTCCTATAGCTGTAGACCTTACGGACCTCAACGAAGATCACTTTTAGTCGGTGTATGTTAAAGCCAGTTACAAGAAAAATTCGAAGCCGTGAATGTTGATACTCTGCTCTACTACCGCCAATGATTAGGACCTTGGGCCATACCTTATTAATAGACTCGTGGGAACTCACCGTACCACGCCGATAGTCTTTAAGATGGTTTAAATGTAAAAAAAAAAACATCGGAGGCCTTAAAACCTTACCAACAGTTTGACGAGGGTTCCCTGGAACCAAATGAAGTAAACAAAACTTATCCAAGCCTGTAAAAAGAAGGCTGTGTTCACACGCAAGATGGGTAAAGTGAAGGTGACAGTATTTAAAGGAATATAAAACTATGGCACTTCCCTAACCAGTCACGTGTGGTGCTTCAGGTTATGCTCATTTTCCATTTATATGGTTTGAATAAAAAGGCCATGTTTTATGCCTCGCATTAGATCATCTTCCTGTTATACTCGTCTTATGTGCTGAGCCATTGTAGTGAATTTTTTTAAAACATATACGAGATGCTAGGGACTTGGTCACTGAGCTGTGAGGATTCGAGATCGAACCCCACTACCAGCCTACGTACATATGAGACTTTAAAAAGGTCATGTCTCAGTATACTTCTGGACTGGAAGTGACTGGGACTGGAAGTGATGTCCCAGTAGCCCATTAAAAAATTGTGAGCTATGGGTGTAAATTGTTTTTATACCAACATCGGGGTGATTGTGTTAGGTGGAAAACCTTACTTGGCTTACACCTACGTGGGCATTATTTGAATTATTTTTAAAGGAAGTGGCTATTTACAGGTACAGTACCTGCAAACAACTGGCTATTTACAGGTACTATACCTGTAAGTAATCGACTATTTACAGGTACTGTACCGGTGAGCTATTGGCTATTTACAGGTACAGTACCTGCAAGCAACTGGCTATTTACAGGTACTATGTTTACAAGCAACTGGCTACCATAAAACTTGTGTTCTTCCTCATTATTTACTAATGCTAGTCACATAAAGAATAATTACTTCGATTATTGCAGTTTGATTTCACATTAAAGTACGATCTGCCTGAATATTTGAAGGTCGTCTAAGAAAATCCTGAAAATTCCAGTAATATCTAAAGTACAGCCTACTCGAGGATGCATCAAATTCCATAGCCATACGACAAACCTTTCAAATGCATCGACTTGTGCACGTGGCATGTGATTTTTTAACATGAAATATACAGTCAAGTTCGTACGAAAGGCTGACAGTAGCTTGTTTCAGTTAAGTTTGTTTTAAGCGATCAAAAACAATCACTATGACTCTACTAGTGTCTCACACGGGGGTGTGGGGGCTGGGGAGTATCCCCATCTCCATATCCGAAAAATTAAGACTAAAATTTGTTAAAAGTAGACAAAGCGTTTGCTGCCAAGTAAAAAAAAAATTGTGAAACTTGGTTTTCACAACTTTTCAAAGGTACTAAAATTGCTGGAAATGAATTATTTTTTGGGAAGCCCTCCTTCTAGACAGACCCCTAGCTGAACTGCGGGACCCCCCCCCCCCACCCCGGCCAAATTTTTGTAAAAACTAACAAGCTCATCTGCACACATTACATTTACATGATTTTTCACTTCCGTGCGTATCTCATAAACCTGATCCGACAACAGTTCATTTATGAAACCCAAATAAATCCGATTAATTCGTAAAAAGACAATACCGCACTAGCAAAAGACGAAAAATCGTGCATACATACATTACATTTAAATAATTTCTTTCTACTGTGTGAATTTCGTAACTGATCAGGCATGGTGGTTATTCATCAAATCCATATAAGTCTAGGCTAGATATGAACGAAAACCGCATTTTATTGCTAATTTTTTTTTTTACGAAAATCGCACGATGCTACCCCGGCGCCATCTGTTGTCTTTTATATCGTTAAATCCTGCAGCAAGCGAAGGAATGCACAAACCATGAACAAACAAATATTATCAAGAAAGTAAACATTAGCTAAGCCTACGTAAATTAACCCAAGAAAATATGGTAAGTGTTCAAGCGCCAGTGAACAATCTATAACGGTTAACAATGTAATCGATAACAGATGGCGCCACTGTACAGTCGTATAATTTTTCCATTCGTATAAATGTGTAATAAATCCGCTTTTGCAACGCTTAAAACGAATGCATAAAGTTCACGTTTTCAGGTAAACATTTGGCCCATAGCGCTCACATCTGCCCCAGTTAACATCAGTTTGAGAGAATGTTTAGAGATTTGATCGTCTTGGCCACGAGAGGTTATAATCGTTGAGTCTGTAACTCAAGCGCCTTCCCACACAATTCACATTTATGAGGCGTTTTGTCGAAGATTATATAAGCACACTGTTCTGAAATTACACGTTAAACGTGGCTTTAAAGCACATCTAATGGCCAAAAACCATGAACAAGGCAAATTTATCAAAAACGTAAATGTTAGCTAAGCCTGCGTAAATTAATCTGAAAGAATCCAATACGTTCTCAATCACCAGTGAATAATGCTAAAAGTTAATGACACAAAATGACAACAGATGGCGCCACGGTATTAGGCGATATTTGTTTCGCATTCATGAACACGCAACGTTTTATACTCGAAACGATAGCTTAACGTCCACGTTTTCAGGTAAAAATCTGGCCCAGATTCCTCAATTTTGGTGTGGTTAACATCAATTTTGATTACAGATTTGGCTATCTTGGCCACCAGTGAGTCTGTAACTCAAAAGTCTTCCCGCAAAATTTACATTTGTAAGGCGTTTTGTCGAAGCACAGCTCTGGAATTACGCGGAAGACGTGAATTTAACGCACATCTGCGGACTTTAGTAACGAGAATGATTAGTTACTAAATGAAAACTTTCATTGCAGTCTTTCCTTATTTTCGTACTGGTTTGCCTGGAAGATCAAACTACGATTCAGACAGCAATGCAGCCGGATGTCTTCGTGCTACTGAAGTATGTTGGCTTTGGTGCATTCACTTTTTGAGCACTACCTGTGAATAGCCAGTAGCTTACCGGTACAGTACCTGTAAATAGTCAATTACTTACAGGTATAGTACCTGTAAATAGCCAGTTGTTTGCAGGTACTGTACCTGTAAATAGCCACTTCCATTTTTAAATGTAACTACTATTTTGCATTACACTATACTATTGAAAAGCTATTAAAAATATTCAAGTAACTAAAGATGTCTTTTGTTTACAGATTGTCGGGAGCTTGGTGACCTATACTATCGTACTTTACCAAATGAAGTGAAAAATATTCTCCTCACATATAATTTATTGAATATATTCAGTACCTGTTGTGTGTGTACGTGTAGCAGAGTAGGGCCTACTTTTAACGGTAGAACAGGCTAGAGCTTATAGCTGATCTGATGTAATAATTTTAAAGTCTCAAACAGATGTGTTGTATTTGTTATTGTGTAAAAGACATTAGGAGTAATAAAGACTTTTACCATTGCAACGCATTAAAAGGGTTTGTTTCATTCCATTCCAAATAATAACGATCAGTAGCCTAATGGAGCCACCTCTGATGCATTTTTGAACTGCATGGAAAAGAACGAATTTTAAGTAGTCTGTCAGAGATATCACCACTCGTTTTTAGACTACTTTCGTAACTAACAGTTGAACATAAATAGTTTTCACACGCACAAAAGAAATGTACAACTTAAGGTTTTTTTCACATTTTTAGGTTCATATTTTGTCGTGGAGCTGGCTGTGTATAAGATGCATACCCCTGATTAAATTACTACTACAATAAAAGATAAATGCTGTGCTGTGAGATTCGTAATTTAGAGGAAAGTTTTGGTTTTTGTTCTATTTCGCAAATCTTACTTTGTGCCCTTTTGTGTACAGACCTCAGTTCTAATCAGCATACTCTTTTCCCCACAATGGCGATTTTACCACATTGCGCGTCAGTTGGGCGATAAATCTGTCCTCCTGTCCGGTGTTTTTCGATTTTTGCAGGAGGTACAGATGTATGACAAGGTTTAGATTAGGGGTTTGAATAACGTCTCTGTAATGTGTGGTGCAGTGGCAACCCGGACCACTGCACTGTGACTGAGGTTGGCGCTAATGACCAAGTTGTCGACGCGCCATTAAGCCTCAATTCCCCCCCCCCC